>ML677334.1:41602805-41646107 GCA_007922305.1 Dermatemys mawii | reverse complement strand
GTCACAATTGCTGATCATTTCCAGCATTTAGATCACATCAGTGCCATAGTATATTCATATCAATTGTTTATCACCAACAAATTTCAACCTCATTGAAAATAGAAGGAATGTTTTAGTTTTTCATTTTGAAATGTATTTTGTGTTATAATTATAAAAAATAACATTTACAAAATCAAAATTGGAATGAAACATTTTGATTTTAACTAAACAAACATTTTGATTGATCCAGAAAGATTTTTATTAATTTTGTTTAGTGGAAAAATTAGAAATATTTTGGTTTTATTTCAGTTCATAATTAATATCAATTTTGAAAGTTGGAATTCTGAATTTCCAGCAGCTCTGCTGATTAGAGCTGTGGGGCAGAGGGGGATAGGAACGTTAATGACTGTGATAGGGTGCACTAAGGCTTTGAGGATTCCTGCTGGAGCCCCACTGCTCTTCTGTGCCCACCCCACGAAACAGTTTTCTGTGAGGAAAAGAGCAGAGACTATTAGACCTTCTGGCTTGCCTAGAGAGCCATCACGGGAACAGCCATTTTTTGGAACCATTGATATCTGGTCCTCCAGCAGCTAGAAGGGCTGGAGACAAGCAACAGCCAATCAAGGCCCAGCGGGCCAAAATAAAAAGAGTTAGTAAAGATAATTCCTGGCTGGAGCCAGTAGAGTGAAGAGGGAAGCTCACTTGTCTACTGCCAGAGGAAAGAGACCAGTCCAGGGCCCATTGCACACCACAATCACTAGCAGGAGAATTTCTCCCAGAAATTTAGAGCCTATTTTATTTATAATTATCCTTGAAAGATAAGGAACTGCTACTATTTTGAGTTTGTTATATCACAGATGGGATTTTGAAAAGTGTGACCTGGCTGGAGGGTCAAAACACAGAAGACCTACAGACACAAACTACACCCTCAATGGGTCCTGGTAGCCAAAGAGAATGGCAGGATTGCATGTGCTCAAGAGGCGAGTCCAACCCACCATACTTGCTGATCAAACTTACCTTGCAAGCAAGCAAAAACAAATGACAAAAAATCTTCTCTCTCTAACTTTGCCACCTTCACTGTTTTCCAATAGTGGGAGTGGGAGGAAGCTATCAAAGGCAAGCCAGATAGTCATTGATGCTACTGAACTTTTAAGGCATTGCTCCCCAAGAGAATTAAGGATCCAGTTCTCTAAGGTACCAAGCACGTTGTGAGAGGTCTTGGGCATATTCAGCTCTCATGGATGTGGAAATTGAGGACACCCACCAGAAGAGGCTCAGCACCATGTAGGATTGGACCTTTTGTCATAGAACTTGCATGGATATTAATGTGAATCATCTGGCTAAATCCTTCTTGCAAAAAAAAATGAAGAATCTGGCTAGATTTAAAGTAAAGTCTTATTCAGCTACTGTATCATAACCTTGGGTGAGTGGAAGGCACAAGGGATAGGAATGGTAATACAGAAAATGTCATGTCTAGTTCACAGGTTCAAATCCAGTCCATTTTGTTACTGAGAATGGTATTAGCTGTTCGGGGGCTATCTGAAATTAATGTAATTTCTATCAAATAGGTATCAGTTAACAAATACCACCACCTCATTTGGGTTCTAATTCAACAAAGTATTTAACTGTGTGCTTAATCCCATCCTTGAAAAAAACTTAAGCACACAATTCAAGATACCCATGAGCTTAAGTATTTTCCTGAATAGGGGAGGACTGCTGAATCAAGGCTTTATTGCTAATCAATAACTGTCTCGGCAGAGAGCTCAAGAACTGAATGGCATCAGAACTGGACTCACCACTTGAAGTAGTTTCTCCAAGCCAATGACTATTTTTGAGAATGATCTACCATTTCACACAATGGGAGGTCCCTGCAGAGGTTGAGGTTGAACCACATTAGCAGTGCACTGTGGAGAAAATTGTACTGACAGAGTAGGCCAAGTTCCCAGATAAGCTAATATTAATGAAACAAAAGTATTTCTAGGTAAAAATTGGTAAACCTGTTTTCTTTCATAATTTGAACAGGCTGACTCTGGAGATGATGTTTACCAAGCAGAATTTTGAACTTAGAATCGTAGAAATATAGGGCTTGAAGGAACCTTGATAAGGCATCTTGTCCAGTCCCCTGCATTCAGGCAGGACTAAGTTATATAGGTCATCACTGATAGGTGTTTATTTAATCAGTTTTTAAAAGCCTCCAGTGGCTGAGATTCCACAACCGTCTTAGGTAATTTAACACTTATCTAACCTTAGGGTCAGGAAGTTTTTCCTAGTTTCAAACACTGCAGCAATTTAAGCCCATTACCACTTTTGCTTAAGCACCAAGGACAGGACAAGAATTTATCCTCCTCCTCTTTATAACAACCTTTTATGCACTTGAAAACTATTATCATGTCCTGCCTCAGTCTTTGTTTACACATTTTTAAATTAAAGGCAAGTTTAAAAAAGGAAAATGGCTACTATTTGTAACTTATAAAAATAAATACAAAGTAAAGGAGAGGTTCTAAGTATGGAAAATATTCTTAATTTGGAATACTGTGGCATCAGCAAATGCAGGGAAAGACCTCTCTTGGAGATCATAGTCTCTGCTTCCTCTGGTCACATGATGATATGAACTTGAATTTTGTTGGCTTTTTTAGCAAGGACAACATTTACGATTAAGTAAACAAATTACTTTTCAGGGGAGGTTTATATGTGAAGGATGCATTGCTATGTATTACACAAAGTATCACACACAACATAGTATGATCCAGTTTATTTCCATAAATTCCCTTCTTTCAAAAATATAAATTAGCTAATTATTAGCCTAACCGCTAATCTAAAGCTCACTTTTTCTTAGTCATAAAGCTGAATATTGTTTTGGATACTGATGTAGCATGTAAATATCTGGTAAATATTTATTATTTATTCAGTATTCATGCAGAAGTTAGTTATAGTTATTGGTATCGTCAGGTATTCCATAACGGAAATCGGAAGCAGTCTTAAACCTAAAGCATCTCTCAACAATATCATATAAACAATGCCTTATGTGCCAACAAGTGAAAAAAATACACTGGTTTTGCTTCTAGTGAACAGGGATTGACTACAATACAAGAAGTAACCAGTGCAAGACAGAAACTCAGTGATTTCCAAAATAGGAATGCAATTTATCAAAGAGCTCTTACAATTCTATGACTACTCTGGCAGAAAAACTGTTATGCCATGTACATAGTGTGACGGAGTCAGACCAGAAGGGTATAAGAGAGTGCTGGAAGGCACTCTCTTATACCCTTCTGGTCTGACTCCATCACAATAGATAGAAGGTAAAATTAGCAGCCTTTGTAAATCCATCGAAGCTCCTTCTTCAGTCAGTAAGGTTGATCTGCAAACCTAATCTTGCGTTGTAATCACCAAAACTTTGATAGTGCTTTAGAGTAAGGTCCCCCCAGTAAAGTGGAGTCTTTTGAATTTTCACCCTGGCAGAAAATGCAAAGAAAAACTTTCTTTTATAAAAACATTCAAAATGAACTAATAAATATTTAAAGCAGGAGAGTATAAATGAGCCATATACGTGTAGCTGGTATAAGTGACTCTTAAAAGGGAAATACCACCTAACTGCTACAAGCATTTCTTGGGAAAAAAACAAAAAAACCCTAATCATGAAACCATTCATAGTGGTACTGACTTGGCAATGGTCTGGCCTAGAAATGAGTTAAAACATTGTGCTGATAAAGGCTATGTTTTTGAACTTTTATGGTTATGAATTTGTTATTGTTTCCTCTGAAATGTAGCTGGTGGAATGGTGTTCCACTCATATGTAAGGCATATGGCAACCTTCAAAGAAAAATGTATTCTGCATCTTGATGGTGCTTACAAGTTCATTTTCTTACATGATCAATCTTTTTTGTCGAGACAAACGTTATTAGTGCCTGTCAAATTCTATTACCCCCCTTTCTCTAAATTATTATACAGTGCAAGAAAATAAAATTTATCAACCATTCCAATTTACAAGACCGAGCTAGAAGAAGTATTTCTATCAATGGTACATGTAGCACTGAAATTATGCTTTCTCATTCTAGATATGATGGGCTAAATGTCAATGAGGAAGAGGCACTAGCCTGTGTGTTAAAGAACATATACATGTTTTTACAACTCCTTCTGGGTACCCAGTCTGTTCTTGAGGTAGGAGAACTTTAAGAAGGTAATGAGGAAGATGAAGAGGACACAGAAGATAATGTTGTAGAAGTACGTGAGGATAAAAAACTAATTAAATACACAGTCCAGATTAAGTATTTCACAAGATTTCACCTACAGTGTAGGTGGAGATAAGAAGTGGAGACCCAAACATTTTAAGCTTGGAAGCACCTTCACCAGCTCAGAAGATCAAAAAAATTGTCCAGATGTTTCACAATGCCAGACAGCGTATCAGCTACAAGTACCTACTTTAAATTAACACAGCACTGGCCAAAAGTACACTGATGACAACAAATGAGGATGGAACAGTGAACCCATCAAACCCGGTTAAAATTTACTCATTTCACTGCAGATAACATTGGTATAAATTAGTGTACACTTGATGGGCAAACACTTTTCATGCCACACAGTATGCGTGGCAGAGCGAACCCACATCTGATGTGATACTGCAGGGCCTTGAACCAACAAGTCATGCTACTCTGAATATTCCAGATGCAATAAACATCATCTTTCCTACTAATACCACAGACGGTACAACTGAACCAAAACTCACTGACCACTGATCCTGGTCAAAATGCTATAATGGGCAAAAAAAATGGATGTCAGCTTTGAAAGCAGAAGCACAGGACATGGCATTTTTTGTCAAATGCCAATTTGAAAATCCCTAAAATCTGGTGGGACAAGTTTTAATGAAAAGCACAGTAACAGTAATTCTCCATTAACTGCATACAGCTAGATGCCTGTCATTTAGTCCCCTGCTGATAAAGTTGATACACGAAATGCTGTAGTGGAAAGACTTGCACAAATCACTCACATCTTCACATAAACATGTAGTCTTGACTGCGGATCAAGCACCTTCCCCTGGTCTGATGGAACTAAAATAGACTGTACCAGAATATAAAGATATCCTGATGACATGCTTAAAAGGTCTGCACATAACAGTGAACTTCCTAAAACTCCTGGGGTATTATAAACAGGATTCTTGATTGACATGTGTGCACTGAAAGAGGAATTTTAGGTAGACAAATTCTAGAGCATGGGATTGCTGGTAAAACATACACAAAAGACACTAATGTCCATAAAATCACACTACAGATAGTGTGGCAACTGTCATTACCACAACTCCTGAGGTACAGCAACATGACAAACTCAAAGAAAAGCTCCTGAATTTTTGCAAAATGTTATGTTGCAGAAGATTACAATAACCTAATGTCTATTCTTTCACGTGCAAGTTTTCATGACCAGATGGCATCATTTTTGCTGAGCAACATGGACACCCATCTAAATTTCCAGTAGTGGTGGCAGTACAAGTTACGGTGTATATTGACCTACTTTTCACCAGAGCTCAACGGGATGGAATCTGGGAGCTCATCTGTATCCCTGTATCCTGGCTGTGAAACAAGCTAATGTACTCAATGATTTTTTTGCCTCTGTCTTCACGAATAAGGTCAGTTCCAGACTACTGCACTGGGTGGCACAGTATGGGGAGGAGGTGACCAGCCCTCTGTGGAGAAAGAAGTGGTTCAGGACTGTTTAGAAAAGCTGGATGAGCACAAGTCCATGGGGCCAGATCCACTGCATCCGAGGGTGCTAAAGGAGTTGGTGGACGTGATTGCAGAGCCATTGGCCATTATCTTTGAAAAGTAATAGTGATTGGGGGAGGTCCCAGATGGCTGGGAAAAGGCTAATATATTGCCCGTCTTTAAAAAAGGGAAGAAGGAAGATCCGGGGAACTATAAGCAAGTCAGCTTCACCACAGACCCTGGAAAAATCATGAAGCATGGCCTTAAGGAATCAATTCTGAAGCACTTAAAGGACAGGAAAGGGATCAGGAACAGTCAGCATGGATTCACCAAGGGCAAGTCATACCTGACTAACCTAATTGCCTTCTATGATAAGATAACTGGCTCCACGGATGAGAGAAAAGCAGTGAATGTGTTATTCTTTGACTTTAGCAAAGCTTTTGATATGATCTCCCACAGTAGTCTTGCCAGCAAGTTAAAGAAGTATGCGCTGTATGAATGGACTATAACATGGCTAGAAAGCTGACTAGATTGTCAGGCTCAACGGGTAGTGATCATTGCCTCTATGTCTAGTTGGCAGTTGGTAGCAAGTGGAGTGCCCCAAGGGTTGGTCCTGGGGCCAGTTTTGTTCAATAACATCATTAATGATCTGGACAATGGCACGGACTGTACCCTCAGCAAGTTTGCAGATAATACTAAACTGGGAGGAGTGGGAGATACACTGGAGGGTAGGGACAGGATACAGAGGGATCTAGACAAATTAGAGGATTGGGCCAAAATAAATGAGATGAGGTTCAACAAGGACAAGTGGCAGGATCGATTTAACATGGATAAATTCGACTTTACCACGTAGTGTGGACCAGGCCAAAGTACATTTTGTGAGGCATTCTCCTTCAGGTTGTTGTTTTTTTGGAGCAGGGGGTCTGTTCTCTTACTAGCTATTTTCCAAAATTCACAATACACAATGGGTGTCTCACTCATTATTGTGAATTAATGAGATTCTGCTTGTATATAAAGTTTGTATGATTCTTAAATCATTAACAACATACCTTATACTCTCACAAAAGAATCTTTACACTCCTTCAGGGTGTGAGGGATACTTCGAAAGAAGCCCAGTACAGCTAGGAGACAGACAGACAAACACAGTCACAGGACACAGTAGCCAAGCTCTCTCCTAGTTATTATTGTATTTATTGCCAAAGTAATTGTTTCTGTCCTGAAAAACTGTATAAATCTTAATTATAACAGCTGCTAAAATACACTCAGGTTAATGAGCATTTTACTGAGCCCTTTCATATAATTCACTTTACAAAGACCAACAAACTCCAGTTAATTAGGCTCTTGTTGTACGGCAGTCTCTCTCCTAACTTCATATTGGGCTGAGAGTGTAAGAAATATATTCAGAACATGGGAAAGTCCCTTGATTTTTCCCTGTATTATGTTCTGTTAAAAAAAGCAAAACATGGAAGTGACTATCTTTTAATAAAAGGTTTAAATTATAGGATTATTGCCGTTTATTGCGAGGGGAAAGCTAGTGAAAGCAATTAAGGTGAAAACTGGGAGAAGAATGTTTTCAATTACAAACATATTATTCAGAAACAGTTAAAAGCAAATACTCCACAGTATTTCAAAGTCACATGAATGGGAAGTTGTTTTGTCCATTTCATTTGGAAGTGATCCCTTCCTCACTGCAATCAAAATTGAAGGGAGTGCCTTATTTTGGCAGGCTGCTCCCTCTCCTAAAGGAAAACTCGGTTTGAGATAAATAGAGGTGCTAGCCTGAGGCTAGATTGCCTTTTGGCATAGAAAACCTTCAGGTGGGCTTAGGGGAAGGTAAATTCTGTAAACAATTAGCTGTTCACTATGCCCCTATGCAATGAACTGTAGGTCATCCCCCAAGCCCCACAGACAGTAGCGTAGCTGTGGGGGGGACCAAGGGGAGCAGCTGCTCCCCCTGATCCCGGAATTCCAAAAGTGGCACCTTTTCAACTATTAACTTTGTTTTTTAAAAATTATTTTTCCCCTGTATATGTTAAAACGAGGGTGACCAGACATCCCGATATTATTGGGACAGTCTCGATTTTAGGGACTTGTCCCTCATCCCAAACTTACATCGGTCAGGACGTCCTTTGTCCCGATATCGGGACCGTGGAAAGGACCACAGCCGCCGGCGGCCAGGTGCCGCTCACCATGTCTTCCCTGGGGCAGCTCCCGGCACCCACCACTGGGTCGCCGATCTGCAGGAGTTTGCAGGTGTTTGTGCTCACCTGCCCACGCAAAGGCAAGTGGCGGGTGGGCAGGTGAGCGGGGCGGCGGGGGTAAGAGGGTGGGCGGCAGCAGACAGGCAAGCGGCAAGCCGGGGGGAGGGGGAAATGAGATGAGCGACAAGCTGGCAGCGGGAGGGGGGATGAAGAGGTGAGCGGGCGGGCAAGCAGTGAGCCTGCGGGGGTTCTTGGGTCAGGCATGATGGTTTCTGGCAGGGGAGAGAGGAGGTAAAAGGAGGCGAGAGGTGGGTGGGAGACTGAGGAGGGAGGCAGCAAGCCAGCAGCAGGCTTGGGGGTGAAGAGGAGTGTGATGATGGGGCCAAGCGGGGAGAGGGGGGCCGGGACCTGTGGCAGGGCGGGGGCGGAGTCTGTGAGGAGCAGGGGTGTCCCGGTATTTTACTGGTGTGTAAATTAGTTTATTCCGTGTGTGAAGTGGCGCCTCTTATTTTTTAGTGCTCGCTCCCCCTGATGTTGAAACCTGTCTAGGCCACTGCCCAAAGATCCTCCTGGATGAATAAGAGCATCCTTTGAACCAGAGCTGTGTCCTCAGAACTATGTACCCCCACTCCAGCCCACACTCCGGCACCACAGAATCTCTCTATTTGGAAAGATCCTTCAGATGACAATGAGTTTCATTTGCATGAACTGATTAGCTGGATGCCAGGGAAGGTGAGATTCTTGCTGATATTACAACTGGGGCCCTGCAAGAGCTAGATGAGAAAGTTCTACAGAAAAGAGCAGCTGAAAAACAGAAATTGTAGGGAAACAAGCTGGAGAAAAATCTAGCTGGGGAGAGACTAATGAAATAACTGGGCAGACATTAATGGTAAAAAAGAGATTAAAAAAAAGTATCAAGCAAGCAGGGGTAAAGTAATTGGGCGTTAAAATGAAAAGAGTGAACTATGTTTTAATTACTATTCAGTCCCAGGGAGAAATGACCTATTTCACTTTGAATTTCTCTACCGAGAGAAATTTAGGGTCTGACTGAATTTTATACCAGCTTTATTCCCATTGGCATCTTCTGTGTGGTTATTATTCCATAATTGTCCACTACAAAGTTTCTTGAACCTTCCTTTTTAATCTCTAGCACCAGCCAGCTAAATGTAGCACTGGTCTGATCCAGTACAGAAACCCCTATGTTCTTGATTGCTAGCATTTTGGGGCAGAGCCCATGTCTTTATGTGCACTTTGTTTACCATTTGGCACACTAGGACCCTAATCCAAATTGGGGCTTCTAGGTATTAATGAAATATAAATATAACATGCAGAATAAGAACAGAATCAGGTCTTTAGTGTTTATATGTCCTGTGAAGCTTTTTAACATCCTCAGTTCCAAAGTTATGCCACCAAATTCCATCCAATCAATTGTAAGTGAAGAGATGCCATCTAGGTGGATGGAGACATACTGACAGCAAACGAAAATTTCTGTTAGTCCCACGGGTACTGATGCTGTCAGCACTGAGCTGTAGTTGGGGGCTCAGCCAAGCTAAGATGACAAACTAATGCTTAACTGCTTCAATAAAATGTAGTTTACAACTTACCATGTTTTTTTTCCTCAGAGTTGACAGGTAAGTGGTTCTTTATAGATATAAAAGCAATTGCTTTTGAGGCAAAACTTTGTGTATAAACACATTTACGTGTTTAGGAAAACTGAAGGGAAGTATAAGTCTTATAACAGTGATCCGGGGGATTTTAGGATGTCAAAGATAAAAGAGCTTTGCTGAACCCTTATTTTCGGTAGGTGTCTATGTTTGCTTTAGCTTCTTAAAGGAAACGTCAGAGTTCTTTATTATTATTTATTTCTTTTGTGATAGCACCTCAGAACTCCAGCCATGGTCCAGGGCCCCTTTGTGCCAGGCATTGTACAACCACAAAACAAGAAGACATTCCTTCTCCCAAATAACTTACAACTTAATTAAAAAGTTCCAAATCCCTAAGTCTTTTCTCAGAGAAAGTCTGAGGTGAACTCACTATCTAGTCAATGGAAGCTCAGCTCATAGAAGGATTTACTCTGTTTTTCAGCAATCAGACCTTAGAAGGTTCAGTGATACATTTTTTATGTGTATGTTTATCCAAACTTATTTATAAATCTCATTGTATCAGACTCTCTCAGGAGATTTCCAACACCTCCTAGTTCTCAGCTGCCTAGACTATCACAAGAATAGTTTCTTTTACTGTATTTCTGAACTTTTTCTCCCATTGACTTAAACCCTTTAAATGCAGAAGTGCACAGTTTAAAACAAAAAAGGAAAGTCAGCTAACACTTGAGAACCCAGGCAGTCTTTTTCATTCTGTCGTTCAAACAGTGGGAGATGGTTTGGGTCTCTGTATTTTTTTTAACCAATTTTTTTCCAATCCCTCATGTATGGCTGCTATATGTCTTATTTTAAAGCTATTTTCTTTGTGTAAACTTATAAAGTAGTCAGAAGTAATATAATTCAATAGTACGTATTTGAGTTTTTGTCAAGCAGTCCGTATCCATTGTTGGCAGCATCATCTGTTTCCAAACTGTTCAGTGAGATCTCCAGGTTGATTTTTAACTAAAAGGTGTTTATTTAATATGGAATTTATTTTCAAGGTTGTTTTACTGTCAATTGTTATGCTATCAATAATGACAAAGATATTTTAGGAATAGAAATTACCCTGGTACAAGGCATTGCGCAAAGCACCCGCAGTTATAGCTTTTTACACAGAGGCTCCTGAATTAAAAACACCTCTCCCTTCTAAATTTCCTGTTATGTCAGGGTGTGAAAAGAGAAGCTGGTCTCACTTATCCGCTGGAGAAGAGGCAGGTTGATGAGATGGGGATATGATGATTTTGTTGAGGAATTCTGATGGTTGACAGATTCTTGTTTTTGATACTGGCAGTTTTAGTGTTACTTATGACCTTGAATTAAGTGTTATGAGTTTCACAGTTTTGAATGAACTATATTTTATTTTAATTAGTGTAAAACACCTCTAATATATCTAAATAAAGCATTGTGTTGATGAGAGAATCAAAGGATTTAAAGGATTTCCACATTAATATAAAGAGATCATATTTATGTGAGAGAGTTGGGAGAAGAGGGAAAAGATTCGAGTATTTTCCAGGGGCATATTTTTGTGTCTGTACCCCTATACTGAAGTTGCCAAGCCTTGGATTTGCTTTTCCTTGCATTCCTTTCTTCACAATGGAGCCTCCTCCCCTGGTAAGTAACTTTCTTTCTGAAAGAGGATTAGTGTTTGTAATGTGAATCTTGCTCAGGGCACCTAGAAGTGTGAGCCAGTGTGTCTCTTCTCTGCCTCAGCAAGGGAAGGTTTTACTGGCTATTAGACTGTATGTCAGCTTCCTGCCATTTCAGAGTGTCTCAGTAATCTCCTCATGACTCAGAGTCTGATACCTGAAAGGCAAGGTTTAATCAGTCAACCCCAGTTCCCCAGACATGTCTCCCTACATTGTTCAGTCCCTCTCACTGGACACACAGAAATTATAGTGTTTGCTGTTTCCAGAGATAAGGAGATATTAAAGAGGCTAGAACTTTTCAGCTTGAAAAAGAGGACACTAAGAGGGGATATGATAGAGGTGTATAAAATAATGAGTGGTGTGGAGAAAGTGAATAAGGTAAAGTTATTTACTTGTTCCCATAATATAAGTACTAGGGGTCACCAAATGAAATTAGTAGGCAGCAGGTTTAAAACAAAGAAAGGGAAGTTCTCCTTCACACAGCACATGTTCAACCTGTTGAACTCCTTGCCTGAGAAGATTGTGAAGGCTAGAACTATAACAGGGTTTAAAAGAGAACTAGATAAATTCATGGATGTTAAGTCCATTCAGGGTCATTAGTCAAGATAGGTAAGGAATGGTGTCCCTAGCCTCTGTTTGTCAGAGAGGGATGATGAATGGCAGGAGGGAGATCACTTGACCATTACCTGTTAGGTTCACTCACTCCAGGGCACCTGGCATTGGCCACTGTTGGTAGACAGAATACTGGGCTAGATGGACCTTTGGTCTGACCCAGTATGGCCATTCTCATGTTCAAAGAGACAAAGCACACATTAGATGAAGACTGACCCTTCAATATACAGCACTGAGATGGTTTTGTAATAAAACAAGAATAAGTTATTAAAGAATAGAGATTTAAGTGAAGAGCAAAAGGGACAGGAGTGAACAAAATACATTTTCTAGTGATTAAAACTTAATCTTAGCAAGTTACAATCTTTACTTAAGCAGTTTTCTTACTCAGATCAAGTTATCAGCATCTCCAGCCCTCCAGAATCAAACAGTGTTATTCCCTAACTGAAGGATTACCAAAATGCCTTTCTCTTCCCTTTATATTACCCAAAGTCCATTATCTGTGCCTCAGGACCCAGGAAGTTGTGGGTTCTGTGATATTTAAACTGTCTCTCTACAGTTTGTTAATTTGATAGCTGTGTTTACTTTATATGTAAATGTACTTGCATTGTCCTTTGCCTGTAACCAAGCTGGTCATACAGGTAAATACACATTCCTTTGCCTAGGGCAGGCTGTAAGGTGACCAGATGTCCCGATTTTATAGGGACAGTCTCGATTTTTGGGTCTTCCTCCTATATAGGCTCCTATTACCCCCACCTCCTGTCCTGATTTTTCACATTTCCTGTCTGGTCACCCTAGCAGGCTGTGATACACTTCACCACCCAAAACATTTTAAAATGTATTTCCAGCATACACATCCTTCTCTTTGTACACAACCTTTATACACACTATGAAGTGTGTTTAAGGACCAGCATGGCACCAGTTTACATACGATACCTTACATGACACCTTTTAGATACATATTATGATAATAATGTGTTGGGGGTAACAGGCCTGACAAGATAAAGGGTGGACTCTCTGCTAATTGGCAATGTTGGACTCCCAATGTCACATCTCCTCTCTTCCAATGCTTCAGGAGGGTCAGCCATTGGATGAACTATAGGCAGTAGCTCAGAACCTGCTTTCCTGCATGGGAGAAAAATCTGTTTCTCCTTTTGTTTGCTCACAAACTGTAAATATACATGAATTCATGATATAGTGTTTATACATACATTTCACAGTGATACTAATTACCAGTGTGTTACTGTTTCAGAAAAAGCCCTTACACAATACACTTCATTAGTACAAGAATACTGTATATAATCAATCAATGCAGTTGCTTATTCTTTTGGAGTCGAGACCCCTTTTCCTCCCTTGAAGTGTCTGGACCCTAGTTGTCACAATAATTTATAAAGTTATGACATTGGAAGAGATGGAGAACAGGCGACAGAATGAAACAGTGAAATGAGAAAGGCAGCCTAGAGTAAAACAATCATTCTTACTGTACTAATGGGGAAAAGATTGCCCATAAAACGATGATGATGCTTAGAATCTTTTTGCTGCAAACTTTAAAATAAAACATGGTAAGAATTAGGGTATAAGTATCAAATTGGGGCCTGGAACAAGGAGAAAATATGGACAAGTGAGAGAGGTTAGGAACAGCTGATGAGAGGAGAAGGAAACTGACAGC
Organism: Dermatemys mawii; assembly: GCA_007922305.1. Classification (NCBI taxonomy): domain Eukaryota; kingdom Metazoa; phylum Chordata; order Testudines; family Dermatemydidae; genus Dermatemys; species Dermatemys mawii. The sequence goes on along the minus strand of ML677334.1, from coordinate 41,632,670 downwards.
TAAGAGAGCGAGAGAGATCAGAAAATGCTCAAAAATATAACAGTGCAACTATCTCTGACATGAAACTCTTGTCAATTTTACTTTATATCACTTTTGCCAGCACAGAACTCTGTTGATTATACAGTATCCTACTATTCTTCACTCCCTTTTGATTGCTATCAGAGTTTATACCTTAGGGACTAACACCACATTATTTTTCACTGTGTGGGTAATCACCTCTCTTTTCAAGTTGACATCAGTTGAGGGCTCAAGCCCTTTTCACCAAAAAGCTCATGCCACTTTGTTCTATAAATAGGACTTATACCTCAGTGCCTGATCAGCTTTCTCACCTGATGGTGCATGACAATAACCTCATGGAAGACTTGCTCCTCCTCTGTACTGATGCCTTCTATATGCAGCAGCAGCAGCATCTCCATCTGGCCCCACTTGTTTTACCATGTTCCTTAGGGGATGGAGCAGGTCTTTTGTCATAAAAGACTCATTCAAACCAGGCTTGGTCTCCTGCTCTTTGGAGGAGAGTTGCATGATGGACTCCCACACGGAGCTATCTACTGGGAGCATAGACTGCTTGTGCTTCACCAGTCTAACAGGAGAACAGAGATCCCGCTAGCTAAAATAAAGACACTTCATAGTAAGAGATGGCAAAAATATATAAATATGGGTATTTGTATGGAACATGCCCACTCCTCAAACAAAGGCACATGTTCATAAATAGTAAATACAAAGGGGAATGATGAAAACATGCCATGTGCAAAGCAGACAATTGATGCAGTGGGAAGGAATTGATGCAGTGAAAAAAATGGCTCTTGATAATAGAATAATATAGTCTAGCTGTGGGAATTAAGGTGCTGAACATCAAGCTTTATTACTGTTGCTATCAAAAATACCCATTTTCACTCAGGAATAATTCCAAATCAAGAAGTCTCTTGTATGATTAATTTGTATACATAGCACAGTTAAATACAGAGTTAAGTCCTACAGTCCTTACACATGATTTCACCCACTGATTTCAGCAAAGAATTTTGCCTGTGTCATAACCATAAAAGTAACCTAAAAATTTCTCCTTACCTGTAAGGGGTTAAGAAGCTAATATAACCTAGTTGGCACCTCACCAAAAAGATCAATGAAGACAGAAGATAGTTTCAAATCTGAGGGAGGGAACGCTTTGCTCTCTGTGCCTTTGTTTTGTGAATTGTTTGCTCTGGAATTTCAGAGGAATCAGACAGCCATTTCTTCCCTCCACCTAATTCTACATCAGTCTCTAAATATCACAAAAATAGTAACAGTTAGGCAAGCTTGTTAGCTTATATTTGTTTCTCACTTGTGAATTTCTCTTGATAGAGGGAGATGTCCCTGTGTTTTCTTTGTAACTTTGAAACTAATCTAGAGGGGATTCCTCTGTGTTGTTTTTGAATCTTTTGTGACTCTATACAAGTACTTTCATCCTGATTTTATAGAGGTAACCTTTTTTTCTTTTCTTTAATTAAAATTATCCTTTTAAGAATCTGACTGATTTTTCCCTTTGTTTTAGAGGGTTTTGGACTGGGCTCACCTGTAAGGATTGGTGAGGGGATAGTTTTAAAGATCCAAGGTTTTTTGGATCGGGCTTACCTGCACGATTGGTGAGGGGTTTATCTCAAGCCTTTCCCAGTAAGGGGGTGTAGACTTGGGGGAATATTTTGGGGAATTAAGAACTCCAACTGGTTCTTCCCTGATTCTTTGTTTTACACTTGGTGGTAGCAGCCTATCACCCAAGTACAAAAGAAACTTGCACCTTGGGAAAGTTTTAACCTAAACTAGTAAAATAAGCTTAGGGGATCTTTCATGCAGATCCCCACATCTGTACCCTAGAGTTCAGAGTGGGGAGGGAATCCTGACAGCCTGAATAAGGACTAAAAAATGCAGTTTGGCCTATTGTGTTAGGGTGCTTGGAGGGCAAGGTGACCTAGTAGCTGGCGCACTTGATGTCCAGCCCCTTTCTTCCCTGACCAGGTGACAGAGGTGCCTGGGTCCTGACCCTAGACTAGGAATTTTCTGGCATCCACTTGTATTGGGGGTCAGCCCTTAAGGGCTGAATAGGGAGACCTGGGCTCTCACTCTCTCCATTGGATCCCAGCCGAGAGCCCTGCATGAAGCAACACCTGCCCTATACTATTTCCTATCTTTGTCCCTTCAGTTTGGGTGTAACCACTATAGTCCAAACAGGAGTGGTGCCCCTTGTGAACCTTTTGTGGCATCCCGCCATGGTCTCAATTACTTCTGGGCGGGAGTGAATGTAAAGTTGGAGGGGGCCTACCCCCCCACAATGTCCTTATAGTCAAAGAGTAAAGTTCACACAGTGCTAGGTGCTCCCCAGTCTCCTTAACAGTCTCTCTCTTTCTCAGGGATGCAATGCATCCACCACAGGCCATCCTGGCTACCAACTTGTAGCAAAGCTCCCCTCATATAGAGAGAGGAAGAACTGCCTCTTCACCAGTCAGCCCCCAACTAAGCCAGGTTCTTTCCTTTTCTCCCATCCTAAGCTTTCTCTTCTCCATCACACCCACGTACAGTAAATGTGTAATGCTGCATTCTATACCTACCTCGGTATGATGTCAAGCCCACATTAATTAAAATTGATGTTGAACACCCAAATCCCCACAGTTAGAATATATTATTTTAGTATTCTATCTACAGCCATTTTTTTCAGTGCATCATCTTTCCCACTTAGCCTGATAAGATTTCCCTCTTTGCAAACTAAATCGCATGTAAATCTGTGTTGAGGGGGAAAATAGCGTGAAGTGTGTGCTTCTTTTAAAACAGGAAGTTTCTTTCTTTCCTGTCATAAATAAGGATCACAGGTGTTGCACTGGAGGATTAGGAAACCTTCATTAAACTATACCTGACACAGATAGCCTCAGGATGGGGATGACATCCCACGTCAACATTTAAGCATCTGATTCCTCTGAACCAGTAACTGAAGTAATGAGTGACTGGGGAATTTGCCTGAGAAATATTTGAGCAACACATGTTTAAACTTCTGAAAATTATTTATAAACCTAATAAATAACTGAAGAGATGAAGCTAATATAATGCCCACAGGAGCACAGCAATTAGATTTCCAGTAAAGGCAATTTTTTCAATGTTATTTCACTGAAACTTTTTTACTTGAAGGAAAAGTTGAGGGGGTGTTTGGCAAATACTAGGTCTGAAAAACAAACCAACCAACCAAAAACTCCTGATCATGTATTTTGTGCCTTGGAAGAAAGGTGGTTTGTATACTTCTTGTTCTCCTGTCCAAGGAGAAAAACAAACCCCGGAGCAGTGTCCTAAGACCTGAGAGACAGGACAGCCACTAAGGGTATGGTTACACTTACAAGATTATAGCGCTATTGGTTATAGCGGTCCCCTTATACAGCAATAATAATAGCGCTATTGTATGTCCACACTGAGATGCTCCAGCGTTATAGCATGGCCACATTTGCGGCACTTAATACGGCATTAAGAGCAGCGCATTAGGGCATGTATCCCACAGTACACCTCTTCCTGATCTGGCGCAATGGCTTGTGGTGGGGGGGGCGTCACTTGCGGGGCATTCTATATCCTGTTTGAACTACCCATGATGCTTTTTGGCATATCCCAGCAATCCCTGTGTTTTCTTCCACCTCCGGCGCCATCTTTCAAGGGTTTCAGCAAGGCACGCTCCGTCTTCCATTGTTGAGTGCTGCAATGAATCCAGAACTGCTGAGGAACATGCTGACGACTGTCGCCAGCACATCTCTGTGTGCAGTGGAGTTATTCCTTGACATGCAGGATGACAGTGATGAGTCTGAAGACGAGATCGAAGCGGTGAATGCATTTGACACGAAGCTTCTTGTCTCATTAACGGACATGCTCACGGCTGTCGAACGCCGCTTCTGGGCACGGGAAACGAGCACAGAGTGGTGGGATCGCATCGTCATGCAAGTCTGGGATGATGAGCAGTGGCTGCAAAACTTTCGAATGAGAAAAGCCACTTTCATGGGACTGTGTGCTGAACTCGCCCCTGCCCTGCGGCGCAAGGACACCAGACTGAGAGCTGCCCTCCCGGTGGAGAAGCGGGTGGCTATCGCGATCTGGAAGCTGGCCACCCCAGACAGCTACCGATCGGTGGCCAACCAGTTTGGGGTTGGAAAGTCGACCGTTGGAGTTGTGCTGATGCAAGTGTGCAGGGCCATTAATCGCATCCTGCTACGAAAAATCGTGACTCTGGATAACGTGCATGACATCGTGGCTGGCTTTGAAGAAATGGGTTTCCCTAACTGTGGAGGGGCGATAGATGGGACCCATATACCTATTCTGGCACCCGCCCACCTAGCTGAGGAGTACGTTAACCGAAAGGGGTACTTCTCCATGGTTCTCCAGGTGCTTGTGGATCACCGTGGGCGTTTTACTAACATTAACGCTGGCTGGTCTGGAAAGGTGCATGACGCACACATCTTCCGCAACACCGGCCTGTTCATGAAGCTGCAAGCCGGGACTTTTTTCCCAGACCAGAGGATCCCCGTGGGGGAAGTGGAAATGCCCATAGTGATTCTTGGTGACCCTGCTTACCCTTTAATGCCCTGGCTCATGAAACCCTACACAGGGAGCCTGGACAGCAGTCAGGAAAGGTTCAACTACAGGCTTAGCCGGTGTCGAATGACTGTGGAGTGTGCTTTTGGGCGTCTCAAGGCGCGCTGGCGCTGTCTTTATGGGAGGCTAGACTTGGCCGAGGGTAGTATCTCCGCGGTTATTTCCGCATGCTGTGCCCTACATAATCTTTGTGAGCGGAAGGGCGAAGGCTTCACTCAGGCATGGTCCTCGGAGGTTCAACGCCTGGAGGCCACATATGCCCAGCCAGAGAGCAGGGTTCTTGGAGGGGACCAGCGCGAGGCTGTTAGGATCAGGGAAGCCTTGAGGGAGCATTTTGAGGCTGAAAGCCAGTTCTAAAGTGAGGTGCAGATGGAGGGAGGGAGGGAGGGAGGGAGCATTCTTTTAACAGGAACAGGCATTTGCTTTTCTGTAGCCTGTAATAATGTATGTACACTTAATAAAGAAACCAATTTATTAAGAAGACAATTCATGTATTGAACAGGTACTTCGGTTGCTGAAAGAAAATATTGTGATGCATGTGAGGGTGAAGCCAGGGGAGGTGCAATGGGGGTGTCATGGGGTCAGTCAGAGATCGGAATATATCCGGGTCTCTGAGTCTGCAGTGCCCTCACAGTGGCCATGTCCCCCGAACCCCATTTGCGGAGGGCAGTAAGGCATGTTATTAGGGGTAGACTGCAGTGGATAATGGTCCGGGGTTTGTTCGGTGAAGACAGAGGGGTTGGAGGCAGCTGTGGATGGTGATAACCATTTGGCTGATGATAGTGGCCTGGAGGGTACAGAGGCAAAGAAGGGGAAGGGAGTTGGGGCAAATGATAATTGGGGTGGTGGGTGCGGAGCTTCTCCTCCTGATGGGTGACAAGCTGCTGCATAGTCTGCAACTGAAGCTGCAGTAATGAGAGCAGCTTGTCGGTGCTTTTCCGGCGGTGAATCGCGTTCTCCTTCCGCGCCTTCTCCCTCAACTTGCTCTCATTCTCCCTCCACCTCTGTGCAACTCGATTCTCCGTTACAGCCTGTTGCATTACTTGCTGTACAAGATCCTCTTTGCTCCTTCGTGGCCGTTTCCTCAGTTGCCTGAGCCTCTCAGCTGTTGATAAGAGCGATGGCGAAGGGGTGAAGGACGACCCTTCTAAAATAAAAAGATACATTTAACAGTGGTTCCCTTGTAAAGAGCAGACATGCCTATCATTCCCCCGCATTCCCCGTTTGCCTGTCCCGCAGACAGCACAGATACAGCAACGGAGCCCCTGCCATGGTGAGTGGACTCCAGAGGCAAGGGAAATGATTTTTTCCCTGGCCAAGAACAGCTGTGCCGGGGGAGGGGGTGGGGAGTGCCGGTACATTGCAGGAGCCACAGTGTGAGCAGCAGGCAGGGGGAAGGATTTCTTCCCTGCCCTGAAAAGCTGTGGTGGGGGAGGGGGTGGGGAGTGCCGGTAAGTTGCAGGAGTCCCACTCTGAGCAGCAGGCAGGGGGAAGGATTTCTTCCTTGCCCTGAAAAGCTGTGGCGGGGGTGGGGGGGGGGTGTGGAGTGCCGGGAAGCGGCAGGAGCCCTACTCTGAACACTGTTCCAACATTCTCCGTAGGTGTTTGTCCTGGAAGATATCTCGTTGCTTCGAGTCACTGAAGAGCAAAGGGAAGGGATTTTATTAAGATGCGGCTTCCGCCCAGGGCCATATGCAGCTTGCCTATGTGCAGCAATGCTCCCCCCACCCATTGTAGCACAGTGGCAGGGACTAGTGACCGTGACCGGGACGGGGACCACACTGGCTCTCCCGGGAAACCTGCGCAGGCGCATTGCAAGTGCTCTTATTGAGACCTTTGAAGAGATTACTGATGATGACTACCGCGATGTGATAGACTACATCAATGCTCTATTCCACATGTAGGCAAGCATGCAAGCATCCCTTTCCACCCCAAGCTGCCTGCCTTCCCCATAGAAAAGCAGCTTTACCTCCGCAATCTGCTGCTGAGCTGGCCCCTGCAACCGCCGGATGCTGTGGCTGGCTGCCCTCCTGGGTTGAGAAGAGCTCCTGGCAGCATGCGTCCAGGGACTCCTCCGTGCCCTGGGTCGCTGCCGCCTCGTCCTCATCCTCCTCCTCTTCTTCATCCTCCTGGTCTTCGTCCTCCTCCTCACCCCCCCTTCACTGGTGGGCTGGGAAGTGTCTGTGGTGGTCGATGGAGTGACCGTGGGATCACCACCAAGTATTGCGTGCAGCTCCTTATAAAATCTGCAAGTCACCGGGGCTGCCCCGGAGCGGCCGTTTGCCTCACGGGCTTTGCGATACGCATTCCTAAGCTCCTTTACCTTAACACGGCACTGCAGAGTGTCCCACTCATGGCCTCTTTCTGCCAAGGCCCGTGATATCTGCCCATAGGTGTCAAAATTCCTGCGGCTAGACCGCAGCTGAGACTGAACAGCCTCTTCCCCGCAACAGCTGATGAGGTCCAGCACCTCACTATTGCTCCATGCTGGGGATCGCCTATTGTGAGGAGGCATGGCACGTGGAGTCATGATGATCAATCAGAATGATCACCTGCAACGATTCCCTGAGACCACACCACGCAATCAGTCAGATCAATGAGAATGATCACCTGCAAGGATTCCCTGAGAGCACGCCACGCTTGGCTGGAGCAAACAGGAAGGGGATTTTCAAATTTCCCTGGAACTTTAAAGGGCGGGTCTGACGTGTGGTCACCTGAGGACAGGACAAAAGAGTTTGCAAGTGATGACCAGAGTGGCTCGAACGGGAATTATGGGACGGGCTGGAGGCCAATTAATGCGCAGTGGGTGTCCACATTCTTCCTGTAGCGCTACAGCAGCTGCGCTACAGCCCTTATTCCCCATGCGGAGGTGGATTAATAATAGTGCTATAACTCAGCGGTTATAGTGCTCTTAGTGCCTTGCCAGTGTGGACGGGGAGGAGGTTATAGCGCTCGTGGGGGCTTTATAGCGCTATAATGTGCCAGTGTAACCATGGCCTAAGGTGCACTGACAGTTAAGTTTCTTTCATGAGGGAAAGAGACACAGCCATACACTGTGGAAGGTGTTAAGACACCTCCCCGAAACCAATAATCATTATAAGCCTGGGTGAATTAGCAGGTGTTCTTTGCAAACAATGCTGATGAGTTTCCCTAGCAGCAAGCATGTGATCTAATCCTTCATGAGGAAAGGAACTATACAGAAACCATAAGGAAAAAGCTAAAGGGGAATGAATATCTGACCGGAACATAGCACTGTGGTTATCTTTTCACGGGTTTGTCTGAAGCGAGTTGTTCCGTGTTGCCTTCACTGTGGACTGAACATGACTGGAAGCTTTGTTGTATTTATTAATGTATTAAACTTAAGGAGCTGGATATGTGCTATCGAGTAAATCCTCCAGGGAGTGTAGAGATACCACAATTTCTACACATTCTTGATGATGTCCTTTGTTTCCTGAAAACCTTCCTGCGGGGGCAGAAACAAAAGTCCAGGAGAGGGCAATCACAGGATGCAACTACAGTGAGCTGTGGCAAGTTTTGTTACCTCATTCTGTATGTAGCTCTTGTTCATAATAAGAGATTTATTCTGAAACTGGTCTGTTTATCAGTAACAGCATCATACTACCAGATATACTTTTAGTTCACAATAAAATAATATGAGTGTTTAAGCTTTTCTTCAGCCTACTGCTGCTACTTAAATCTGTTTATTACAGCACCACTGACAGTGTACTGAGAATAAAAACACTGTTTAAAGTACACAGGTCCCAGACTGACACAGTTATGCACTTAACCCTCCAGGATTGTCCTGGGGTCTCCAGGAATTAAAGATTCTTCTTTAATTAGAAGATTGTCATGTGATGAAACCTTCAGGAATATGTCCAACCAAAATTGGCAACCTACATTCCACTGCATAAAAACAACATAAAATATAAGCCTAGTAACAGAGATATAACTTTCTGGAACCAGTATGATTCTGCTGGTGCATCAATTCCTGTGTCAATTCCAGCGTTCTTTTTTGAGGCTTTGCTTTGAAAAGATCTGTGATATTTGTCTATCATTGATTCACAGGGTTTAAATACATGGTATCTTCTCTAAAATGCTCATGAGTTTTTGCTGACAGGCAACACAGTTCTTGCACATTCCCTGATCAACCAGAAGAGGGGCTTACCTTTAAGGTTGATTTCAAACTGAAAATGCTGTAGTAGTACCCACTCACCTTTCAGCAAATTGCAGTAATTTTAAAAGGTCAGTTGCTTATTCCTTTTTTGTTTAATGACACACTTTTTAACATCAGCCCGTTTGCATGTCCTGCCCTGCCCTCCACCATAACTCACTTTCACCCAAAACATACACAGCATCTTCTCCGAGACAAGCAAACCATTCTGAGCTATGTTGGACACACGCACCTACCCATTGTTCACATGCACCTCTCCATGTGCCACACACATTTCCTCATTTGTATGGCCCATACTCCAGCCGTAGCCCATTTTTTTCTATGTCCAGATACTTTTCTCCTGCATCTCTCACCTCTACCTTAAGTCCAATCGTTTGGTCAGACATAATGCAGCAAGCAGGTTGTCATGGCTCTCTGCTACTCTTACAAAGGACTGCATTCTCCCTTCTCTAGTTGGAGCATGTTTAGCAAAATCAAATGAGCACCTTCAGTAGATAAAAGCAGGACAAGTAGGGAGAAGGAAGGGAGAAGCAAGCAACTGAATAGTAATATAAACTAACCCCTCATTTTTCTGACAGTTGTGATCACATTCCCTACCAGCTGTTTATTACCTAGAAATTTAAGCACTACAAAACTGAAACTATGTGAAACATGCCACACACTTAGCAGCACATCCTGTAAGGGCTTTAACGACGTTTCTACTGTTGTCACTGGCTTTGTGTAATCTCCATAATTTGTGTCACATTGCAAAGTATGTTGAAGAAAAAGAATAAAACTCCTTTTTAGTTGACATGGAAGTTCTTGCAGACTGAGCTATATGAATCTTGCCAAAGGCTTATAGATGCCATGGTACCATTTTCAGCAAGGCCTTGCAAGGTCATTCAGTGATGGCAACAAAGAACAACAATAATAATCCAGGTTCTGATTCCTCGTTCTTATGCCAGTGGGGAAATTCATAACTCTCCTCTCAGCCTTTCAGAGTGGCTGCATGATGGGGATTATCAAGGCCTGGTATATTTTTAAAATTTCAACAAAAGAGAACTGACAAAGTGGGGGGACTCAGCACTTTCAGAAAATCAAGTTCTTTAATGGTGTATTAATTTAAAAAACATTTAAGCACACAATCACTAGACTCTTTTGCAAATCTAGGCCTTGGGATTATGATGCATTAATTATACATTTACCTTACTTGCTATCTATCTAGCTATTGGTCTATGTTAATATTTTGTACTGACACTCTTCACCATAGTATCTGAGATCCTTCCATGTATATCTATTAACAGAAATAGCAAAGTTGCCATGGACTCCACAGAGTCTCTTCCTTTTGAAGGGTAAAAACTCATCTTAGGGTAGGATTTATGTTTTAGATTTGTTATTTACTTTTCTGTGTTTATTTTAGGCTGATTTGTTTTAGATTTTTCCCACACACAGGCAGAATATTTTAATTGCTTCTCTCAACCTGGCTATGCTCTCCTGATTTGTTCCATAAATCACATGAATAGCAAAATGTATTTTTAAAAATGTCTTGCCTTACTGCCTACCTCCAAGATATGCTGCATTTATATAATTTAGCCAAGTTATGTTTAGATATAAGCAATGTTGTATCATGTGTATCTATCATGGAGACTTACTGTAAATACCCAGCAGAAAGGTAAACTTCCTTCCAAGTGAGTTACTAATAATGTGTGCATTAAAATGTTCTTATTTTCTGATTGTATTTTATTGCCTCAAAGTTTTAATCTAACTTCTTTCCTGTGCAGTCATGTTAGTTGGAACCTGTTTTACCCTGAAACCATCATGGCTAAAAGAAACATGAACAGAGCAAATAACTGTCAGATGTTTCACCTTCTCACACAGGAATATGCAGATGCCAAACTATGGAAGATAGTCACTAGAGGTAGCATCTGGCATCTTGGCGAGCTCAGCCAGCAGATGGCTTTGTAGTTGCTTTTTGGTCTGTTACTGTTGAATTCCATTTTTCTGTTGATTTAGCCTTCATTCTGGGAGATTGTAACGATTATCCATATAACAACTGGTTCTATGTAACTCTTTACTCAAAGAGTTAAACAGGACTTCTTTCTATGCCCCTACTGTGTAGGAACTAGAATTACTATGTCCAGACACCATGTATCAAACTTACGCAGAGACATCAAATTCTGAATCAAATGTGAAATTAGAAGTCATCCTGAAATAATTCTTCTGTGTATGATACATGTGTTTCTTCTTGTCAATATTCCAGACTATGTTATATGTTTATACCTGAGTAGAACATAGGCAACATTCAAAAGTGGAGAAAGGATTTTAAAAAGTTTTCAGTGTTATTAAAATCTGTGGTAAAAATGCAGAATGTCTACTTTATTATTTTTTTATTAATGCAGTCATTAAAGTCCCGGAGTCAGAAACTATAAAAATAATCATATTTGTGCAGGACTCTGAAGGTGTAAAGTGCTCTCTCTCCATGTGTTCTGCATTGTTAATATTATGAAGAGTGTGGTCTGCATCAAGGTCCAGGACTTACCACTCACTCTGAACATGAGAAAAATATGGACATTGATCTGGATCTGGCACTTTGCAGCTCAGTTCTATCTCTATAATGAGCCCAAAGCAGACCCCCAAAACTGAGCAAACCTAAACTTAGGTGAAGTTTATGGGGCAGATAACAATTGCAATCTGGTGCAAATTGTCATAGCTCCATTGATTTCAAGTACAGCTGGGAATCTACCTCAATATCTGGATCTCTATCCAAACTTTGAGGTTTTGGGGCATCTCTAACACTGACCAAAAAGTCAAAATGGTTTGCATCTGAAAAATGGGATGTAGCAGCTGATGGCTGATACATTTGAAACTGATTCTTCAAAAATCATTTTAGTCCATCAAAATTCATCACCTTCTACTTTTGGGGGAAAAATGCATTGTCTCATGCTGTTTTATTTCAGCGACAGCAAAGAGAAATGCTGTATCTCTCCATAAATAGAAAAGACAGTTTCAATCCTTTTGTCTTCAGGGGAGTGTCATTTTAGGGGCAGAAGAAAGTACTAGTGAGGAGGACAGAGGCGTTCAATAAAAATACCTCATTCCTACTAAATACTAGCTATATTCGCACCTTCTTCTTGAAGTCTAGAAATACTCTTAACAGCAACTCTTCATAGCATCTAATAAAATGCACTCAACTTACCAACAATACTGACTTTGGTATTTTTGACACCTGATGTGAGGGATCATAGGCCCCAAATCCTCAGCCCATGAGCAGGTCACAACTGCCACCCAGCAGGTCACTTGAGTAACTAGGGAAGGAAACAGAGAAGGGCTATTTAGCAAAGGGTCCCATCCTCAAAAGTCCCAACTAGGGGAAACAGCCAGCAAAGGAGTGCTATATAAATCAGGAAGTAGCAACAGGAAGTTGTCTTAGCAACTTGAGGAATCCTTGCCTAGGTGTTACTATGGACCCCTGCTGCTTACCTGACTTCTGAGCCCTGTATTCCTGCCTGCTCCTAGTTCCAGCCTCCCCATGTGGAGGTCCTAGTCCCTGGCCTCACATTTCAGCCCACCATCTACACCCACTTCCTACCTCACTCCAGGCTTCTGCGCCTCTGATGCTGTCTCTGGCCTGGCACCCAATGTTGTCTCCAGCTCTGACCTTTGGCTTAGTACCTGGCAATGTCTCAGGCTCTGACCCTTGGTTTGGTGCTTGACTCCGGCTCCGACCTTCGCCTTGGTATCTGACACTGTCTTTGGCTCTGACCCTCTGCTCCAATCACAGCCCAGTCATTGAACCCATTTACGAAGAGATAGCAGGTATATTATCCTTTATAATACAGTCCATATAGAGAAGCAATACTGAATCTTAAGTTTTAAAATTGACTCTTCTCTGGCTAAGATAATGGTACAGATGCTCCCCAGGTTAGGCGAGACCCGACTTACACCAATTCACACTTATGGAAAAAGTTCCATAAGCCAGAAATAGAATTTTCAAGGGAAGAGAGAGAGGAGAGATTCAGAGATCTGAGAAGGGAGGTTGAAAGTATCCTTAATTTGGAGGTGTAGATTGCCAAACTGCAATTTAAGGGCACCTGTCATTTATACTCCCAGATAAACCTCTTTGATCTCAGTCAGTAAAGTTGTAGAAATTTATGTTAATGTCAGATTTACACACATCTTTAACAACATGTAAACTGACACATTTAATTGGGTCTCTATGTTTCATGAAACTGCTTTAGAATCTTGGTTTATACAGTTTAGATTAAACTGATTTATGCATGCCATGTACAAATCACATGCAATCGTGCACAATTTAGTATGTAAACTTAATTTTTCATGCACTGCAAGAACCAAGTTAATTCTAGAACTCCCAGCTGGGTCCCAGATCCCCTCAAGCTACCTTGTTAGCAGCCTTCTTGTTGATCAGTCCCTCACTCTGCATAAAGAGTCTCCAGTCCCTCTCTTTCTCATTACTAAACATTGAGTATTCAAAAGAAAACACCTATTACCCATTAGTTGGAAACATGAAACATTCTGTATGAATTCTATGCTTTAAATACTGTGTTTATTTTATTATTTTCTTCCCTCATCTCTTCTCCATTCTTCCTTGGAGCTTTGGGTTTCATTGCTTTAATATTACCCCATCTTTGCTAATCACTTTGGCTCGGTGTAGCTTAACTTACTGCCCTCCCACTGTTGCATTAGGTTTAATGACTTCTATGCCGCTCCTTGTGCATGATTTCAGTGTATTGGGATTAGTCACTATTTTTCAGTTCCCCTCAATCCATCCCCTGTTGCTCTTCATAATTCTGAATTTTTCATAAAAAAGCTAATTTCAAATAGAAGGTATATATTATCTGCCAGATTCTCTCTGTACACCTATGCCTGAGTAAAGGGGCCTCATAGTGGGTTTAAATCAGGGGTTCTCAACCTTTTCCTTTCTGAGCCCCTCCCTCCCCACAACGTGATATTAAAAACTCCACAGCCCACCTGTACCACAGCAACTAGTTTTCTGCATATAAAAGCCAGGGCTGGCATTAAGTGTGTAGCAAGCCGGGAAATTGCCTGGGGCCCCATGCCTCATGGCCCCCACAAAGTTAAGTTTCTCAGGCTTTGGCTTCAGACCCAGCTGGCAGGGCTCAGGGTCCTGGGCTTCAGCCCCATGCAAGGGGCTTCGGTGAGTCTAATGATGGCCCTGCTTGGAGGGCCCCCAGAAACCTTCTCGTGGCAGACTCCTGGTGGAGAATCACTGATTTAAATTTTACCTAAACACACTTTTAGGTCCATTTGAACTTCTTTAATGTAGTGTCTGTGATAATGAGGCCCTATGGTTTTCTTATGACAAAATATATACAAAATAATGCACAAATATATACACAAAAATGCAAGCTTGAAAATTATACAGTTTGCCTTATATTCAGGCCACAATGTGCATAGATTTTGCTCATATTTTTGACAAATGTTTGACTTTTTTTCCCACCTTCCTCTCTCTCCCCCACCTTCTGCTTCTAATTCTGTCACATCATCAAATTTCCCAAGCACTCACCTTTCATTTGCAGTGCATAGCAGCTCAAAAGTGGATTTTCAATAGGTTCAAGCTGTTTTGCCAGTAAGGATAATGATCTCCACCAAAGTTTGTTTGATGTCTTCTGAGTCAGCCAAACCTTCTCCTCTCCATAGTATTTATACTTCAAAATAAAAATCTCTCAAAGCATATCCTGTCCATAAATATTAAGGGTAAGACCTCGCCCCAAACAGTGATGCTCAGAAATAAGTCAGAGAGAGTAATTTTAACTTCAAACATACCTGGGAGAGTCCTCATGCTGATGAATATCTGATCATTTCACAGGACATTTTGATCTAATGTATTTCTTGACTGAATTCTGTAAAAATGGAATGAAGGGTGTACTAGAATATAGATCAGATGGTGTTATATGTTATCAGCAATCAGAGAGTTAAGGAAACATTGCATTATTTCAGATTCTTTCAATTAGCCAGTGTCTAGAGTAAGGAATTAACCTGATAAAACCCCCAGAACTCAGCTGGTCATCTTTCTCATGCAGTGTTCCCGAGCTGTGAGTGCAGGCACAGAGCTTCCTCATGCAGGGTTCCTTAATAGAGCGTGGGTTCATAGTATGCAATATTCCATATTCTAAGCTGAAGAGTAAGTAAATTTTCAGCAATCCATTGTGGTATGCAGACAGAGAATGCACTGCTCTCCAGTGTATGCATTGCTCTCCAGTGGAAAGTCCGCAAAAAGAAAAGCACAGCTAATGTGGGCAGAGAAGCAGCAAGTGGGCATAAAGTTGCTAAGGTACCCAGAAGAGAGTATCAAGTCCAAAGTATGGCCCAATTTGGTATTCTCCATGGAATGTAGGTAGGTACATGCAGTGTTCCTCAGTAGTGTGTGGCCAATGCACGGCTCATGAAGTAATGTGTTAAGCACAAAGCATGGTCCACTAGGGCTTTCCCAGCATGAAGATAATGTACACAGTATGTGGCCTGTGCAAACAGTCCTCAGGGAAAAGTTCACAAGTGCCAAGCCTGGCCAAGGTATACACTCTCTTGGGGAGCTGATAGGCATTCAGCATTCCCCAGGTGCTCATTACCCAGTGGAGGACCAGCAGGAACAGAGAATGGTCTATTACAGGGGTAGGCAACCCATGGCACACGTGCCAAAAATGGCATGTGAGCTGATACAGTGGTCTGAGGTACTGGCCGCCGGCCCCCTGCCAGCTGGTGTACCATCTGCCAGCCCTGCTCAGCCTACCACCAGTCCCGGGTCTTGGCCACCGGTCCTGGAGGCTCTGCAGCCGGCCTGGAGTCCCGGCTGCTGGCCCCCTGCCAGTCGGGGTTCCAGCCGCTGGCCCTGCTCAGCCCGCTGACAGCCTGGGGTCCCAGCCACCAGCCCGGAGCTCTGCAGTCACCCCCAGCCGTGGCCCACTGGCCCCAGCCTGCAGCAGTGAAGGGTGCAGACAAGGGCAAGAGGGGGTGCAACTCAGCACCCCCACCTTAAAAATTGTTCCAGTGCCACTGTACTGGGATATTTTTAAGTCCTGATTTGCTTCTTACGTCACTATCATGCCACATGGAACAGCGCACTGTGTTTGACCCTGAGATTAGAATGTACATGCAAGAGCTGGAATAAGAATTTTCTGTCAGATTTCAAGATTTCCAGTGATTTGGCCCAACGCTTTCTTTTCAAATTAAACCTGAAAAGTTCAGCAAAAGAGATTTGGTTTGTCTGTATTTCAGTGGATGGGTGTTGAAGATTTCCAAATGCAGCTCATTCAGTTAAAAAGTTCAGAATTGTGGGCATCAAAGTTTGGAGATCTGCGGAGTGCACTTGAAGCTACCGAGAGAGATCATGGGACCTCTATTCTGACCTGCTGGACATCCTTGCCAGTGAAATTTAACTGTTTGAATAAAACTGCATTTGCAATGTTTTCAGTATTTGGATCCACATGTGTGTGTGACAGGTATTTTCACACACAAAATCTGTCCTCTTTCCCTCTCAGAGCCGGTTAACAACTGATCACTCAGAAGCCTGTGTGTAGCTTAAAGTATCCAAATATGTTCCAGACACTGGAAAACTCAGCAAGGAAAAGCAAAGACTAGGATCACACTAAGCTAATAAGATCTGCATTTTAATTTAATTTTAAATGAACCCCTTTAAACATTTTAAAAATCTTATTTACTTTACATATAACAATAGTTTAGTTATATATTAAAGACTTATAGAAAGAGACCTTCTAAAAACATTAAAATGTATTACTGGCACACAAAACCTTAAATTACAGTGAATAAATGAAAACTTGGCACACTACTTCTGAAAGGTTGCTGACCCAGGTCTATTATTTAGAAATGTGTGAAACTTTTTCACCCATATATTTCATTCCATGCATCTTTTCCAAGCTAATTGTGTAAGAACATAAGAAGGGCCATACTGGGTCAGACCAAAGGTCCATCTAGCCCAGTATCCTGTAACCGACAGTGGCCAATGCTAGCTGCCCCAGAGTGAGTGAACCTAACAGGTAAAGATCAAGTGATCTCTCTCCTGCCATCCATCACCCACCTCTGACAAACAGAGGCTAGGGACACCATTCCTTACCCATCCTACCTAATAGCCATTAATGGACTTAGCCTCCATGAATTTATCCAGTTCTCTTTTGAACTCTTTTATAGTCCTAGCCTTCACAGCCTCCTCAGGCAAGGAGTTCCACAGGTTGACTGTGCACTGTGTGAAGAAGAACTTCCTTTTATTTGTTTTAAACCTGCTGCCCACTAATTTCAATGGGTGGCCTCTACTTCTGCTATTATGGGAACAAGTAAATAACTTTTCCTTATTCACTTTCTCCATGCAACTCATAATTTTATATACCTCTATCATATCCCCCCTTAGTCTCCTCTTTTCCAAGCTAAAAAGTCCTAGCCTCTTTACTCTCTCCTCATATGGGACCCGTTCCAATCCCCTAATCATTTTAGTTACCCTTCTCTGAACCTTTACTAATGCCAGTATATCCTTTTAGAGATGAGAAGACCACATTTGTACACAGTATTCAAGATATGGGCGCACCATGGATTTGTATAAGGGCAATAAGATATTCTCTGTCTTATTTTCTATCCCTTTATTAATGATTCCTAACATCCTGTTTGCTTTTTTGATCGCCGCTGCACACTGCATGGACATCTTCAGAGAACTATCCATGATGACTCCAAGATCTCTTTCCTGAATAGTTGTAGCTAAATTAGCCCCCATCATATTGTACATATAGTTGGGGTTATTTTTTCCAAAGTGCATTACTTTACATTTATCCACATTAAATTTCATTTGTCATTTTGTTCCCCAATCACTTAGTTTTGTGAGATCCTTTTGAAGTTCTTCACAGTCTGCTTGGGTCTTAACTATTTTGAGCAGTTTAGCATCATCTGCAAACTTTTCCACCTTACTGTTTACCCCTTCCTCGAAATCATTGATGAATAAGTTGAATAGGATTGGTCCTAGGACTGACCCTTGGGGAACACCACTAGTTACCCCTCTCCATTCTGGAAATTTACCATTTATTCCTACCCTTTGTTCCCTGTCTTCTAACCAGTTCTCAATCCATGAAAGGATCTTCCCTCTTATCCCATGGCAACTTAATTTACGTAAGAGCCTTTGGTGAGGGACCTTGTCAAAGGTTTTCTGGAAATCTAAGTACAAGTGTGACTATTCATTCTTTACAGTGCATGCAGGTCACCTTAATTATACAGTATTATTTTTTCTTTCTGATTGGATGAGTGAAACTTTTATGAGGGAAAAAGAGAGATATTCCAAGATGGCTTTGCAAATGTATCTGGAGCAAACCCCTATCTGTGTGAATAATCATGAAACTTTCCCTCCCTAGAAACGTTCCGGTAAACAGAAAAATTACTTGTATGATTTTTTACAGAAAAAAATGGCTTGTGAATACTATCAAAGTGGCTTCACACTTTGTATCCAAATAAATATTCACCAATACTTCCCTCTGCCCCCGCAGCAATAGTCCCATACTTCTTGTCATAGTAGAGAATGGATTTGGGTTATGCCGACATTTGTACATTGCACATTTGTACATTGCAAATCTGAGCATTTCTCAGGCAGATTCTTTGATGTTGCTACATATTTTTCACAATAAAACAAGCAAATGGCTAATTATATGCTCCCATACCCAATGACAAGTTTTTCTAGAACACCCATAAAGGAGATAGAGCTTTCTCCTTGTGATTTAGGTAGTGAAATTCCACAATATCCCAAACTATTCAATGGACATTTAAGTGGATCAATCCAAATGAAATGATTAAGAAGGTGTTACAATGGTGAACACACTCATTAAACTTCTCCACAGCACAGAGTAAGACACCATGGAATTTAAGAACTTTTTAAACAAGGAAGTTTATAATTCCAAATAGATTCTGTTGCAAAGATTAAAGCTCTAACTCTGAATGAAGAAAATTTTTTATTAAAGTTCCAGATACAATGGGAAAACTGAAAAGTCCAATTTGTGTTTGTCTATTGAGCATCTTCTCATTCATATATACACTAATGTACATCTACATATTTATAGAAGTATACATGCACAAACAAAAATTTGCTGATAAAGACAGCTACAGTTAAGGTTGCATTAAAAATTTCCATCATAACCTCTGTTTTCACATACTCATAGTGTAGGTTTCTGCAAAAAATCTCAGGACTAGATTCTGATAATCAGATTTAAGATGAATAGCTCAATAGTCTACAATTATTCCCTTTAACTTCATTGGGACTATATATGGAGTAAGGGACTCCATATATAAATAAAAGTATGAGAATCTGAGCCAAAGTCTGAAGATATCACAATAAAATGTTAAAAGGAATTTGATCAGATGGGTTATAGGCATTCAGAACACACAAACACAGTGAAATACAATTGTAACACATACATCTCAGGTTAAAAAATGTAAGTCAAACAGGGCAACTGGAAATCTATAAAGTCTTTTTATGGGGGAAAAGTTAATTAAAGATGTTGGTGGATAACTGAGCTTCTATTTTCAGAATAAGAAATAGAGAGAGAGACAAGTATCCAAATCTCTGTCATATGAGTTTTTCTTGAGACTGATCATTTTTCCTGAGTCTAATTCTTTCCAGATTTTTATATGCCATCTGTCCAGTGCATGAGAACTATTGTTTCTCCAATAAGCAGAAATAGTGACCCAAGCTGGCAATAAAAACATAATAGCCTGTTCTGAATAAAGCTAGAATTCTGATCATCACCAAATAATAAAGCTATTGTGGGAGATAATACAAAAGGTTAACTGAAGATCGTGTTACTGTGCCTTTCAACCAGAAACCAACATCTTTTTATTTTTGTTATGCTATCATAAACCCAGATTGTACACAGTCTCTAAAATGCAAGTCGTTTTCAGAGAAACACTTACTGTATATCTGTTACTTTTGGTTAGGTTAGTGCCAATATTATATGAATGAGTCTGTGGTTAACAGCAAATGAAATTTATTTCATAGAGCAACATATCAAGAATCCAAATTATTATAACTATAAATGCTGATGCCTTTGCCAGCCCTTCTGTAATCTCAATTTTCAAGGGCTTTGGTCAGCAATTAGAATAATTTTGTGCCCATAAACCGTTTTCATTTTTATTTTGGAAGAAAACTCTGGCTCAGAGAGACATTGGATTAAAAACTTGTTATCTTTCAAGCTATATAACTAAAGCAAAAGACACTGAAATGTAGGTAATTAATATCGTACTTTGCATATGCTTTTTCAAGTTTTAACACCTTACTATTATGGATAAGCATCTGCTTCCTACCACATTTAGTCCAAATGCCTAAAAATACCAGGGACTTCATCATATTCTAATAAACTGAAGGGGAGTTTGGCAATAGACGTCAGTGGGGACAGGACTGAGCTCTAAATTAGCCAATAGGAAACAGGCTGTATCATGAAAGCCATCCAATGTGACTTAACATGTTAGCAATTTGTTCCATATATTTCCAAGTGTGAAATGTATTGACATGGAAATATTTTTATATCGCATTGAGAAGCAAATAGTAGAAATTTTAGATCTTTATTCAAGATTGTTCCTGTTGCGGGATACTCGGTGTCCCGTAGAAACGAAGCACACACACAGCTGTTAAATAGAAGTAGTGAGTATATTGAAGGCAAGAGTGGCACACCCGCAACGGGGGCTCCCTTCGTTGCTGCCACTGAGACAGGCTTCACCCCGAGCATTGCTCCAATGCGTCGGGCTTTCCCCGTCTCAGTGGCAGCAACGAAGGGAGCCCCCGTTGCAGGTGTGCCACTCTTGCCTTCAATAAACTCACTACTTCTATTCAACAGCTGTGTGTGTGCTTCGTTTCTACGGGACACCGAGTACCCTGAAACAGTTCCTTTCCCCACTTTTTTTATTTTGATGTTGGTCCCACATAAACAATAAACTAATAGAACGTGAGTGCAAGACCAAATATTCAGCTAACACAAAAGGTTCCACCAAAGAGGACAACATATACATTATATAAATGAATGAAATTTCCTATGATCTTAATATGGAGAAAGATTCTTGAGAAATATAGCCATGTTTTTAGATCTCTGTTGTATAAATCACATTTAATATTAGTCATTGTTTTCAATGGCTAAAACTTCCAGATTATTTTAAGTCACCTGTCAAGAGAAGGTGCCTTGCCTTTTGTCCCTCCACCCACTCTACATTGACAGGAATGGTCTTGGTCTTATGATGTGCAGTCAGAATCTTAATGACTCACACAGTTTTATAATAGACTGAAACTGCTCAAAGGAATGAATCAAAGGATATATAAAGGCCTGGGTATTCTCTCCACCCTATAATCTTTATGTGTATGCTTTCCTTATTACAGGCTCCAAAATACCCAGTGAAAACTGCTGTAGCAACTTTGGTGATATTTACATATGAAATGCTTCCAGCTAATTATATTTTAACTGCTCCACCTGCATAAAAAGAGGATTAAGACCAAAGAAAAAAGGCCTCTAAAGAAAATTAGAAGCTGTGCAAAACATTAAAGAGAAGACCAGACCAAGCTATGCTCAGTAGAGAATCAAGATTGGAATAGCAGTGCCCGGTGCAGGTCAGGGATAAGACTTTTCATATAACTGTGTCAAGTTCCAGAACCAGCTGCAGAAAACAAGCAGATGTATTATCAAGAATTGAATATACTGTAGGTCCCCAAATATAATGTGGGGGATCTCATTAGAATATAAACATTTCACTATCCATAACAGATTTGGAGACATTGTATGGAATTTTGGACTTTTCTAAAGCCTGATGACTTGGAATTCAGACAAAAGGAAAACAATGAAAAGTGACTGGAACATTAAATAATCTCATAAATGAGGAAAGGAAAGAAAGAGAGAGATTTCAAACAGGATGAAGTAATTTAACATCATTGCGATAGCTAAATACTTTTCATGAAGAGAAATTGTTTCTAAGTTTTATTTCATGATAATAATTCAGGTGAATGACTAATTCAAAATGTTTTGAATGGATGCACATCATTTAGATTGATTATAGGTGATTGGCCTTGTAGGCATAGCTAAAACAGACAGGCACCTATTAATAGCTAGTCCACTCATTATCAGAGAGTCTAAAAACCATCCAAACTCAATTTATATAATATTATGGAGAAAATATCTGACTGCAGATTTTATGTACAGAAGCCTTGAGGCAGGCCCTCAAGAACCCAAATGCAGTAGAACTGCCCCAGTTCTGCTACATGGTGGGAGGAAG
Organism: Dermatemys mawii; assembly: GCA_007922305.1. Lineage (NCBI taxonomy): Eukaryota > Metazoa > Chordata > Testudines > Dermatemydidae > Dermatemys > Dermatemys mawii. Next base: position 41,610,652 of record ML677334.1, on the reverse strand, counting down.
TAAATGTGCAGATTATTATACATGGGAAGCACCACCCACATCATAATTCCACTGAGCTGTCATCAGTCCTCCGGAGTGCAAAGCAGGGAGAGCTGGTGTGTGATTGGGAAGTTAGTGAAGTGTGGCCAGTTTGTTCATGAACTCTATGGATCCAGTGGTTGCAAAGTCCAGATGGAGATTATAGTGGAGTGTGGTTGCTACAATACCCAATTGGCTGTCACAGTAGCCCCAACCCAGGTTTGCATGTGCACCAGGCTCAGTCTTTGGGCTGGGTGAGGATTATTCATCAGCCATGCACAAAACTTTCACTCCAGCTTTTTGCAAAGCATCTGCATTTTACCCTAAATGCAAACATTTATTTGTGGCAGTTAGAAAGTCTTAGCGCTTAACACTGTCATTCAAGACACACATACAAAAAGATGTCAGTAGATATGTAATGAATTCCTCATAGCTAAAATAGTGGAAGAAATCAATGAAGTGGGAAGGACCTGAAACACGTCTACATTAGAACCTACTATCCAGTTAAAGTATTTTTTCTCAAAGCAGGAGTGTCAATATTGTGGTTTATTTGGACTCTATAATATAACCACAAATGCAATTAGAATTAAAATAGTTATCTAGTGTGACAAAGCTCCAAGTTTGTACTTGTGGGTCCTGCACTTTCTGGCAGATTTAGGGGCTCAGAAACTCATCTAGGCCCCAGAGTGACCTCCCTTTCTCAGTATAATTGGCAAGAGTCACCGCCCAGTGAGTTACCTACATCACAGGCCAGTATGGAAGATGGAAAAAGGGGGGAACCCGGGCCCGCCCTCTACTCCGGGCTCCAGCCCAGGGACCCTAATAGAATCAGCTAAGATGGCTGACCTTTTAGGCACAAAACACAATACAATTCCCTGGGCTACTTCCCCACAGCAGTCCCTGCTTCTTCAAACTCCACTTCACCCTTACCTCAGGGCCTCCTTCCTTCTGGATGATATGTTGTCCACCACTCAGTCTCACCAACAACACAACTTCCTCTCACAAGTCCTGACACCCACAGCCCACCTGACTAACTGGGAGGTTTTTATCTGGTTTCAGCCAGTCCCTGATTGGCTTCAGGTGTCCCAATCAGGCTAGCTGTTTCTACTCCTTTCTAGAAGGTTCTTAATTGGCCCCAAGTGTCTTGATTGGCCTGGAATAGCCTTTGTTTGGCTATCCAGGGAACAGGGACCTGCACATCCTGAGACTAATATACCTGCCTTCCAGCACTCTCTTATATCCTTCTGGTCTGACTCCGTCACTCTAGGTAAAGTGGTGTTGATTTATGTGAAGAATAATATACAATAAATAACACAGAAATAAGCATAGTAAAAAAAATGCAAATAGTATTTTGCAATCTGAATATTTTCTTGATCTTTTCTGGAGGTCAGTATATTTTCATTTAATTTGTTATACACTTCTATTTCATAGTATGTGGTCCAAAATATTTTAACCACATTAAATAAAACATACACTGTTTTGGCAAATTAATCTTCCCACCTACCTCAACATATTGCATTTTATTTGACTCTATAATTAATACTCAGTAGGATATTGGTTCATCAAATTACAAAATTCAATATTTTTTCCATGTAATGGAATATATAAAAATAAATTATATTTCACTCAGACATTGCTTTTTATGGTTTGTCACTGATAAGTGTCATAGGAAGTCCAAAGCCCAAAGCATTTAAGATGTGAAACAGTCAACCTGCTGTTCAATTTTTATATCCTCTCCCTTTCTTTAAAAAAAAAGGCTTAATTCACAAATGTGCTTTGTGCAGTTAAACATAGTTAAGAACTGAATCAGAAGAATCAGACTGTGAAAAAGTTCTTCCTCTGCCTTGGTGGGTCCTGTGCTTTTTTGGTGGATTTGCTCACCTCAGAGGTTCACTGAAGCCTTTAGTTTGGCTGCTTCTTCTAGAGGCTCAGACCTGCCAATCACTCAGCTAACCTCATCACTGGCCAGTATGGGGGAAACGGAGAACAATCTCTGCAGTCTCTGTTGTCCCACCTAGTGGGTCAGGGATAGGCCAGATCTGTTTCCAAATTAGACCTTCCTTTCTGGTTTTGCTCACAAAACAAGTCAATTCCTCCTGTGTCCGATCAGGAGTTGGGGGGATGGGGAAAACCTGGGCCCACCCTCTACACTGGGTTCCAGCCCAGGACCCTGTGGATAGCAGCTGTCTACAATGTCTCCTGTGTCAGCTGAGTGACAGCTACAACTCCCTAGGCTACTTCCCCATAGCCTCCCCCCCCCGCCACCTTCTTTATCCTCACCTCAGGATCTTCCTCCTGAAGCCTGATCACACTTGTACTCCTCAGTACTCCAGCAACAAACCTTCTGACTTCCTGCGTCTTGCACACTCCTGCTCTGGTCACTTAGGGAACAGAAAACTGCTTATTCAGTGGTCAGCATATCTGCCTTCTACTACTCTGCTGTACCTTACTGGCCTGGGTCTGTCACAGACATAATAGTTCATTCTCTTTACCGTAAAATAAATTACAGCCTTATTTTAATTGTAAACTGGGGGAAGCTCAGATATTACTGTTTGTGCTGAAAAGCAATATACAAATATATAGCAAAAATTTATAAACCAAAAATTGCATGGGAAAATTATTTTTTATTTCCCACCTTCACATACACCAGAAACAAGTAAAGGTGCTTAAACTTAAAAAAGAAAAAAGAAAAGAAAAGAAAAAGAAAAAGCATCTGAGTTGCAGTTGAGTGGAAACAAACTCCTGAAGGACTAAACCTTATTTGTACATGACTGATTTTCCTTGTCTGATTTCTGACAAATAAAACAGTTGTCATGCTCAGGTGACCCTTACAGTTCCAGACTGGAATCCTTATACTCATCATGGTTGGCTCACAGAAGAGATTAATATTAACTTTGCAAATAGTTGTTCCACAAGATGGAATAGAGCCGTCTGGAAAAAAATCAAAACTGGAAATATCTTGACATTTTTTCTTCTAAATTTTTACCAAAAAAAGGAGTGTGTGAAATATTATGGGGTTTTTTTGAACCAGCTCTCACAAAGAGCTGTCACCAAGGGTACGTCACCAAGAGAGAAGATATCTGATCAACACAGCTGTGGACCTTAAGGGAATATATGATTGAAAGCTGACATTTCAAATTCTGGACTTTTTCCTGCACATGGTGGCCCTTACTTAGAACCCAGTGAAATTCTTATTTTATATATAACAAAATTTTCATGCATTTTTGGAGGAAGTTTGTTTTATTTTATTTTATCCCCCCAGACGGTGGGAAGCCTTAGGGTGTCCAACCTGTAGGAGTGGGAGACCCTGAGGGGAAGGAATAGAAAGGAAACTTGCCCCTCATTCAACCACCACCAGCCACTCACAGAGGGTTGAATGTGGGCTGGGCCTTGCTCCTCACTCTCTGTGTTGCAACTTGGAATATGTGGGGATATCGCAGATCTACTCACTCAAATTTGGCCCAGCCACCCCTTCATCATTATGATGGAGGGGTGGCCAGGCAAAATCTGAGTGGCATTGTGCTAGAGATATGTTTTGTTTTATTTCATAGTATAGATTTGTTCTCATATTATTTTTTATTACTTCACATTTGCTGAAAACCCTTTGGGCTTTACCCACAATAGATGAAGTTCTGCCTGAGTGGTTACATCTCCTTCATCACCAGGAGATTCCCATCCCCATTAGCTTCAGATTCTGTCTCTCAGTCTCATTGGGAGCTACGTGGGTGGCAGAGGCGTTCTAGGCTTCTTCTCTATTATTGGAGCCATGGAGAATCTTAAAAAGTCCGAGCTGTGCTCCAGAGTTCTAACCATAGATAAGCTGCCTAGAACAAAGCCCCTAACATGGTCCCAGCCACAGAACATGTTGCAGAATATGATGGATGGAGTGGCACGACAGAGGCAGTTACTCTAGTTGTGTCTCAGTGGCAATATGTGGGTTGGGGAACCACACTTTAGGCAGGGTCTCTATGATCAGGAAGTGCATTATTGGGGAACCCTGGAGAAAGTCAAGGGAGAGAGGCAGGGTGGAGAAAAACCATATATGAGATATGGAAATTTGAGTGACGCACATAAGGAAATTTGAAGTGGAGAGCCAACCAGAGAAAGCGAGGTGGCAAAGGGGAAGTCAAGGGGGAATATTTGGGAAGAATTATTGATGCAAATGAAGTGATGCAAATTAAATTATGAAAATGGGGGCACTGTGTTATTTGCATAAATGCTCAACACTTCTGGGCCTATCTCCTCAACAGGCACAGTGTACCAAACCAGACATTCTAGTGCAACAGGAACACAGCAATTAATAGTGTCAGCCAGCTGGCTACTAACCAGTTACAAGTGTCTGTATTATATTAGATTTCCTTACAACTCATTTCAAGTGAGGTTGCATAGTTTCTGTCTGGGTAAAGCCTAGAATAAAATATTCTGTAATTAAACTGTGATGAAAAATAATGTTTCTAGATATGCTAATGGACAGTGAGGATTGAGGTGGACAGTGCTTAATCAGAAACATCTGTTCAGCAAGTGGTGGTTCAAACCAGAACAATAATGGTGGTTGCAGAGGGCAAGTATATTCATAAGTATACTTGCGTGAATTTGTGAACTGAAGAGTTTTACATACCCTAATATGACTATGTGAGTAGAGGCGTGAAAAGTTTATTAACTGTCTTTACCAAGCAGCTTTTATAGATATCTCAAAGCTTACTATTTTACCACTACTGAACAGTTTAATGTTTCTCCTTCTCTTACATATTAATGATCACTGTGTTGAAACCTTTTAAAACATAATTAGAACATTAAAATAAACAGCTTTTTAAATTTTATTACTTTACCTTTATTGGTATGGACATCAAGGAAAGAGCAACTTTGTTTCTTAAAGAGTTCATGGTATTTATCCCTCATTTGAAGTCTAAATGATGTGTTCACAAGATCATGGATCATAACTGTTTTTTATGGAAGTCGTGTCAGATAACGATATAGCTGTCACGTCTTTTTAATGTACTTCCTTAACAATTGTTTCACCTTAAGTACACAGTTGTGGGAACCCTTTAAATCCGTCTTTCTGTTTTTCAGCCAGGCTTTGTTCTAGTAGTGACATGTTGATCATGGCACTTGAAGACCATGGAGGCAGAAAGGAATTGACGTAGTGGCTGGGTGGAGAGATTTACTGTGAAGGTAGGATTTGGTTTAATTGCCTGTGTAAGAAGCTATCCATTTTATACTGAGGCCAGATTAGGTAATTCAGGGATGGTGGGGCTGGAGCCTCCAATATTGGGAAATTAGGATCTTTTCTTCAGGAGACATGAGTTCAAATTGGGAGAGAAGATTAGAGGAAGAAATAGAATAGAGAAGGATTGTGGTGGGTGCTGTGAGGGATAAAAAAAAGACTCCACAGTCCAAAGTCTCTGCAGACTTTTTCCTCCTCACTTTGAAAAACTGAAAAGAAAGACAATTACCAGTTGTTGGTTTTTAACTTGTATTTTTATAGTCCATCATGAGAAAAAAAAAGCCAATGTAAACAGCACTGGAGACACTGAATCATTCCTACCACAATAAATATCCAGGCAATGATCTCTTTTTTCCTGACAAACACAAAATAACTTTTTCCACTCAGTACCATACCCCTGCCACAGAAATACTTTACCCGGTTCATACATAGGGACTGAAGATACAACTTCTCAGCTTCCCCTAGTACGACTGAAATCTCATCATGACACACGGCAACGTGGGCTACATAGCATTATATTGCAGCTAATGAGTGTGGTAGCATCTGTGGCACCAGCAAAATGGTTTGATCCCAAATCCCTACCAAAGAAATGGAACATATTCCATGCTGTACCATCAAGGAAGAAAAGACAGAAGGTGGGAAGTGCCTCAGCGAATCCAGTGATTTGCTATGAGGAAAATAAATGGAGATGCCACAGTAGGCCTTAGAGGAGTTTTCATCCTAATAATGATAAGCCTTAGATTCCCAAAAGCTGTGGGAGGAGAGGCCATACTGAAATAAGAAATTCAGGTAGTAGTGCTATACAATCTCCTCAACTTTTCAATGGCACTGTTTTCTTTCCCCAATCCAAACACTGTGTCAGAAATGTCTTAGTAATAATGCTTTAACTCTGTACTCATGAAATCATGATGTGGGCCCAGAACTGGGCATTTTCCCATAGGCCTGAACACCCAAAATATGTATTAAAAAAAACCTGTGTGGTCACTTGCAAAGACCAAAGCAGTTAAAATTGCTCATTAAATTTTGCAGCCTCTATAATTGGACTGGATTTTTGACACTGGGAATGGAATAAAGCCAGACCTATGAACCCAAATATATCCCTATAGTAACTCTTTTAGGCTGAGTTTATTTGAAGCAGGGGCAAATTTGGCAGCAAGGGCTTGGGTGTGACCTCCACAATTCTAATTGCCTGATAAACAAGAATGGATGGCAGCATTTAAAGCTGACTTGTGACACACTGATGTCAGCAACTAAGAGTCCAATATCTCTTAAGTAAGAGTTAAAAGAGGTGGCAGTCCCTGTTACTGATATACTACCAGAATTACATCTGCTTAAATAATGTAGAGGTTGATACACTTTACGGAGAAAGAGATTGAAATCTGATGTGAGCAGTGACGCTCAGCGGGACCCACAACGAGGCGAGCAGTGCATACTGCTGAGAAATCAATGGGAGAGAGGATGTCATTTATAAAGTCATTAGACTGCGAAACCAACCTGATTGGCTGATGAGGATTCTGAGCTGTGTGATTCTGAGACCCAGTGCTCTCAACGGGGAGCATGCTCATTCGTCATAAAGAAAGTATCATATTCCAGGTGGCATAAACACATTATCAGATGTGCTTCTCTTCTCTGCACACTGCTTCCAGGCATACCTCAGATGTGTGTATAAATGGCCAGAACCACAAATTCTATTCTTTATTATCTTGTCTATTCCTTTCGCTGTAAGAACACAATTGCCACTTCAAAATATCTTCCCGCACAACTTCATTTAGTTGCTTCAATCTCCATTTGTCTATTTTTGAATGTAGGTATTTGCATTCAGAACAGCTTAGCGGCCTCTTGTCAGAGCCCAGGCAGAACGGGGCAGAGGGTTATGTTTAGAGCGGGACGCTGAGTGGGACAGACTTTCATACATAGAGTGGGGGGCAGGGCGAGAGAGAATGCCATATGCAGAGAGGGGGCCAGAGCGGGACAGTGCGCCATATGTAGATGTGGTGGCAGGATGGGAGAGGAGGCCACATGTAGAGTAAGCATCAGAGTGACGCAGAGAGCCATAGGCAGAGAGGGGCGCAGAGCGGGACAGAGCACCGTATGTAGACTGAGGCTCAGTATGAGGCAAAGTACCATATGCAGAGCGCGTTGTGGAGCTCCGTGCTGAGTAGGATGCAGGGATCCAGGTGGAGTTCAATGTAGAATGGGAGGCCAAGCCCCTGGCAGAGCGGGACACGGTGTTGCCTGAAGGGCCCCACTTGGGGCCACACACAGAGCGGGCTGTTGAGACACTCACAGAGCGGGCCACGGGGCGAGACACCGGGGCACACACAGAACGGGCCGCAGAGCGAGACACTGGGGCGCACACAGAGCGGGCCGCTGCGAGGCTCCCAGATTGGGATGCAAAGCGAGACGCTGGGGTGCACACAGAGCCAGACACTGATTGAGACACAGGGCCACACGTGGGGAGAGATCTTGGAGCAGGCATGGAGCCACATGCAGCTTCAGTATTTGGGACACTCGTGGAGGGGGACAATGGAGTGGGCACAGAGCTACACACAACTGACGGCATTTGGAGACTCATGGCGTACGATGGTGGAGTGGGCACAGAGCC
>ML677334.1:41429822-41602795 GCA_007922305.1 Dermatemys mawii | reverse complement strand
GGCACAGAGCCACCCATAGCCGGAGGCATTTGGAGACTCATGGCGTAGGATGGGGGAGTGGGCATAGAGCTACACATGCCTTGAACCACTGGGGCACACATGGGGTAGGATGCTGGAGTGGGAAGAGAGCCAAACATGCCTTGAACCATTGGGGCAGACATGGGGTGGGATGCTGGAGCAGACCTGGGGTCACTCACAGAGAAAGAGACCGGGACTCCCAAGAGGCGAGACACATTGTCACACACGGAGCGAGACACGCTGTCACTCATTGAGTAGGGGGCACTGGCAGCCGCAGCACGGTACACAGACTCGCACATGGGGTGGCCGACAGGGAGGCACACATAATCATATACAGGGGGGCCCCCAGAGTCACCCGCAGAGTTGCATACAGGGATGCACACATAGTCACAAGCAGACTGGGTGCTGGAGCCGCCCACGACCTGGGGACCGGAGTTGCCCACGACCTGGGGGCCAGAGCTGCCCACGACCTGGGGGCCAGAGCCATAAAATACCTGGGGGGCAGAGCCGCCCATGACCTGGGGGGCAGAGCCACAAAAGACCTGGGGGGCAGAGCCGCCCACGACCTGGGGGGCAGAGCCGCCCACGACCTGGGGGGCAGAGCTTTCCACATCAGCACCAGCATATCCTTTGCAGTAGCCAAATTTGTGGCATCTGAAGTTGGCCAGGAGTCGGTGACAGCCTTCCCTGTAGGGTGTAAACTCCACTATGGCTCTTGCCTGGTGATTAGCAGCCAGTGTTCCCAAACTGAATGAGGAGATAGAAAGGAAAGTGTTCTTTGTCACATATATAGCTTATACCTATGCAGCAGTAGAAACTGCCTATACGCCTGTTATGTTTGATCTGTTTTTGTGACAACTCTGCCATATGCCATCTCTATCCTAGACTATAAAATTTCGTGCAAAAGGAGGGTGGCAAAAAAAATCATATTGTGAAATATCACGAGTTTTTCTTTTTACTCAGGGGAAGGTTATTACTCCCACCAACAGAATTTACCAGTGCCCTTTTATTAATCCCATAGAGTCATTCAAAATTTGTTTCAGCAACACTTTGTACTTTTTCACTTCAGCATCATAACTGGAAGCCAATTCTTCCTATTCACCACACTCTGAGGAATATCAGCCCTTGAATTCTTTGTAAAGATACCATATTCTGTCCTAACTTCTCTCTAGGTCTTCCATTTCTGGTCTGTCTGACTACCTCAAGTTCTTTGAGCTTTATTAGGTGAGCAGTACACACTTCAATGAGAATGCACCTTAATAGTTTTATTTCAAGACTAAATAGTCCCAAACTTTGTCAATTTTTCCTCACAACCAGAAATAGCAATGGATACTAACTAGTTGCTAAACTTATTTTCTGGTAGGATGGCCAACTGCAGGTACTAGGTGCCACCCTTCGTCAGTGGAGAAGTTATGAGCGTATAAGGTACCGTGGTGACTAACATTGCCTTGTTCCAATTTTGATTAAATTGTAGGTCAAAGAAAAAATGTTGGGTATAGTGACTGTTTAGCAATGTACATTTAGAGAGATCCTCTTCATAGATTCAAAGGCATTATTGTACTCTCCCCACTAAGAGCGGCTCTGCCTAACATATGGGTGCCCAATTAGCAATTCTCATTAAGGAAATAATGTGTTTCCTACAACAGATAGTAGCTCTTAATTATTTTTAAATTATTTCCTTAAAAAATGAAAGAATATGCATATTCTCCCAGCACTAAATGCTCTACCATTTGCAAGGGATACTAGACTCCCAATCTGGGGCGCCTCTATGTATTTTGCCACCCCAAGCGCTGCAGTCAGGCGGCATTCAGCAGTGTTTCTGTGGGTGGTCCATTGGCGGTGGGACTTCAGCTTACCCACCGCCAAATTGCCTCCAAATCCATGGGACTGGAGGACCTCCCGCAGAAATGCCTTAGTGCCGCCCTAACAGTTACCAAATAGCCTCTCTCCGTGGCTTGCCACTCCAGGTATGCACTTGCTGTGCTGTTGCCCAGAGCCGCCCCTGATCCCAATGCAGAGGCATGGACTGGTGGAGACAATAGAACTATTTGAAATCCTCCAATGTCATATTCACCCTGTGCATTCTGTTTAAATATTTGTTGAACTCACTCAATAGTCGTTGGCTCTTTGAACAGTCCACAACCTTCCAGGTTCAGTACACAGTTCCTCAGGTCCTCCTGGAGGGGATTGCAGAAGGAGATCTCTGCAGTGCAGGTAGCATGCACCCTGGGTTTACCTAAGACCTGTTGAAAGACACAGGAACTCTCTTATGAACCAGCTTCCATACAAGGAGAGCTAAAAAGATTAGGGCTGCTTAGTTTAGAAAACGGACCAATAATGGAGGTTTATACAATCATGAATGGTGTGGAAAAAGTGAATAGGGAAGTGTAATTTACTCTTTCTGACACTACAAAAACCAGAGGTCACCCAATGAAATTAACAGGCAGCAGGATTGAGAGAAATAAGAGGAAGTATTTTTTCACACAACATACAATTAACCTGTGGAACTCATTGCCATAAGGTGTTGTGAAGTCCAAAAATATAACTGAGTTAAAAAAAAACAAACTTGGATGGGTTCATGGAGGATAGGGTCCACCAATGGCTATTAGTCAATATGGTCATGGATGCAACCTCACGCTTGAAGCAACTCTAAACCTCTGACTACCAGAAGCTGGAAGGGGAAAATTGGAGTGATTCTCTCCAGAATTGCCCTGTAATGTACCCTGAATCTCTGGTACTGCCTGCTGTTGGAGACAGGATACTGGGATAGATGGATCATTGGTCTGATCCCATATGGCTGTTCTTATGTTCTTGCATCCCTCCAAAAAAATAGCATTTAGAGTAGACTAGGATTTTCACAAAGCTGAAATATAAATAAGGAAATAAATGGAGATGTGAAAAAGGAGGGTTATATTCATCTAAAAATCCCTTCCTGGTTTAAAGTTGGCTGACATCTCTCCTATGAGATAGGGTCAATTGTTATTAGATTCAGAATCAAATCCTCCGTTGGTAAAATGAAAAATAAAGGAAGTTCTGTTGCTTCAGAATTTTTCAGCACTGCAACCATGCTCTGTGATCTAGGAATAGCCCTGTATGTGTGAGTGTGAGAAAGAGTTTCTTAGACCAACGAGTGTCCCATGTGCATGTGGAGCAACTAAGGGATGTGCTTTACCTTAATATCAACAGGAGGCTTGTTAATCACAATATCTCTGTTCACCATCAGGACTTCACCATCACATTCTGGTTCTGAGATAGCTACCACTCTCATAATATTGTAGTCAGAGAGGTGAGACCCATATTGGTCAAATGGTATGTGTAGTGGGATTGTTTTCACTGAAAAGTAAAATTATTTTAATCACTAATCTGTTTCTCTCAGCTGATATCTCCTTTCCACCGTGTAATTTGACTGGCATTAAACCATACAAGTTATACAGTAGCTTGCTGAATGTCATGGTATCCTATTGTCTCTGAGTGCAGACAAGACATCTGCTAGTTAAAGGAGATGCACTACTATCCTCAGCACTGTGGCCAGTTTCAATGATCTTTAAGTATATCATTGCATCCACCAGGAAGTTCCTCCTTAAAACTTCAAAGCAGAAGATTTCATTGTGCTGTGTTTCCTAATCCTCAGTGATATCCCAATCTCGAGAATTTAAATTTAGTAAAAATGAATCCAAGCACTAAGGAGGTAATGGCTTGATATTCATATGGTACATAGAGAGACCTTGTCGCCTCTGGAAAGTAAAATGATATTAATCACAAGCTAAGTGTTTGTGATGTGACATCCCTCCTGTCTTCTTTATTCCATGGATTATCTGGTAGTAATGCTTGGAATGTTCAAGGCCTGGGATACCATTTCCCTTGAGAGATGATATAATCTCTTCTAGTCAAAGATGTACACAGCTTTCCTCAAACCTTTGGCTGATATCACAGTTTTCAAAGAACTGTAACTACATCAGTGTATTTAACATTAAACTGTTTCTTAGTTAAAACCCGGACCAGAAGATTTAATGGTATTGAACTTCTGAATGCTCACCAATATTCCCAGCCTTTGGAATTTAGTTCTGGTAGAAATGAATCCAAATACCAACCAGGGTCTATGAGCCACCCAGAAGCAAACAAGCCGCATAGTGAATTTGCCGATCTTTGGAAGATCAGTCCAAAAGCAATCCAACTGTCAATATTAAAGAATGGAGATTCCCATTAATTTAATCTCCTGGGGCTGTTAAAAGGCCTCTGACTAATCCTGATCACAAGTACTCACCTGTCGCCTGATGATGGTGTTGACTTTGGATCAACAAGAGTGAATTAGACAGCTCCAATGTTTCTTACCTTCCCTTGGACCCAGAATGATATTCATATGGTCCTTCCAGAACTGATCCAATGAACATCCATTGCTTGTCATCACCTGAGCACACAAGTTGAAATTCAGGTTCTTGGGCTCCTTACGTAAGTTTTCAAGCACCCATTGCAGACAGACATCTTGGCCATATACAGGGCAATTAGACATCTTAAGCCGCATAGCAATACCAGCATCACTCAGGAATGGGCTTCGAAGAGATGCTACCTCCCTGTCTATATCTGAATTGGGAGCACTACAGTATCCAGAATGAATTTTTCGATAAGCTCTGTAAAATGCTTCTTTGTCTTTCAGAGAACCTGTTGAAGAAATATGGGACATTTACCCTGTTGGAGATGCAAGAGATCATAACAACTCCCTCAGTCCCAAAAGTGATTAAATTCCTTTTTCTCTTCTCTCCTAATCTGGTACAGTCAAGTGTAGAACCAGACTGTAAACAAAATGCACCTTCTCTACAAGACATGGCAGTTCAAGGAGACAGGAATGCTGAAAGGAAATCACTTGGAAAACATGCTTAGTTGCCATGTGTTATCTTATTTTATATCTGTTGAGTAAATAAATAATAAAACAAGCATTCATCATAAGTCTCAGAACCAGCTGTACAAGGACCGGAATGTGTACAATAGACCACATTACATATATTTGTCTAAACACTGGAGATGTCCATATGAAGACACTCTCGTAAAAGTCCAGCTTCTTAACTGTGCTCCTGTTGTCCCTCAGATGCAGTCAGCCAAGGGTTTCATTTTCACAGTTAGCTCCAACCCATTTCATACTCCTGTAAGTGTTGTGCTGTATAATTCCTTAACTAATGTTGGATGGGTGAATGTATCCCACTAACAACTTACGCTGACAAAAAAATTGAATATGAGAGTATACTAGATATGTGAGGTGGCTAATTGATAAGCATGTGTCTTGATCTCTCTGGAACAGTAGGTGAGAACAAAGAGGTTAACTCTTGCTTGAAGTAAGACTTAGGGCCTTTCGGAAGTCCTAAGAAACCTCATCCTGATCTCTATTACCCAACTAAGGAACAGGCAGCACCAGAATATGAATGAAAATAGTGGGAGCGAATGATTTTAAGCACAATCTTTAAAAAAAAATCAATTATATTTAGAAGCCTTTGGAAAAAGGTTTCTTTCCAAAAACTAAGTTTTACTTTAGAACAAGGAACTTTCACAATGAATAGAATGTGTTTATTTATATTTCTTGTGATCAGCATTTCAAATTCCTGTGAATCCAAGTAAAGTCTTTGGTCCATACCTAATTCATACTTGTAAGCTCTGGTGATATCCTCAGGTAGGTCACTACCAATGCATTTGGTGCTGATGTGTTGCCCACAAGGCCAAGTGTCACAGTATAGTTTTGTTTTTGAGACAGAGCCTTGGGAAAGCCAGCCAACACAGCTTGCATTCAGCCGAGAGAATATATGATGGCCGTCGTAGTCCAAGTCCAAATCTCCATCTTTTATGCTTCTGACCCAAGTGGGACCACAGCATATTGAACCTAATACAGATCAAGTCAACCATATTACTATATTATGTAACATAGCATGCTTGAAGACTAGAAGAGTAATGACATGTACAGAAACACAGGGTTCATTTACCTCTACCAGTCTCCAGGGGTGTTGGATCCAGACACTGCCAATCACCACACCATTGATTTAGATCTCTGCGGGCCATCCAAGATTCATTCCAGCAGTGGTAGCTCCTGTAGGATGTTAAAGTTCAGAGATGTTGTAAAGAACTCTCAGGGACCAGTTTCTGGTAAAAGTCAAAATTTTGGACCAATCAGAGTAGGAACAGGGGTAAGGTGGAAATATGAAAGCTACCACTGGTGTGTGATAGTGATCTAGCTGGATGAATGTTCTCTTGGGGCCAGACATTACAGCCATAGTGCTCTACAGCAATGATAAGGCACCTCACAAAGCCAGCTATCAAAGAAAATATTATCAACTAAGTGATCATGATGGAAAATGATGGCCCTGATCCCTGATAGATTTGTGTTTCATGATCCAGTCAGTATCTTTGGAGCCACTCCAAGATTGATGGCCTCATTTGCAGGTAGTATTAAGTTTGAGTTTGGTGAATGTTTTATGAGCCTCTGATTCTCATGTAGATTCAGCAGTCAAGCAAGTACTACTAGTGTATAATTATATCTTCTTGCAATGTGTCATCATAAAACTGAATTATTGCAACAGTTTTGCAACATTAAAGAAATGGCACATAGTCAGGCTCATATGAGTTCTTATATAGCAGCAATAGCATTCACTCATTGCTGATTTCACACTTACCAAAGGCTGTCTTTGCCACGCAAGGTTTTTCCAGTATAGTCAAAAAGTTCATTGACAGCAAGGGGGTTCTCAGCACGATGAGGAGAATAGAAGTTTGTGACAACACGGCTCGGAATTCCCAAACACCTCATCACTGTAAAGGAAAAAGTGCTTCAGAGTCCAGAACACTTACTCAGAAGTCCCCTATAAAGAATGCTTCCCTGGAATAAGTTAGCCAATTCCTTTCCTTCCTATTCTTCAAGTAATTTCTCCTATATTGACAAATAGCATGTCAATAGCTTGAGCTAAAATCCTCAACAAAAAACACTGAGTGCACAGAACACTAATGGTGCAAAGTCAGATTCTCTAAGGGTAGGTCTTCACTACCCACCAGATTGGCAGGTAGCGATGGATCTTTTGGCGATCGATTTATCGCGTCTCGTTAAGACATGATAAATTGATCGCCAACAGTGCCCCTGTCAACTCCAGAACTCCAGCTTGCTGCGAGACACAAGCTGGAGTCGACGGGGGAGTGCACCGCTGACTGCTGCCACCATGAGGATGGCAGGTAATTCGGCTGAAGATACGCTGACTTCAGCTACGTTATTCATGCAGCTGAAGTTGCGTATCTTCAGTCGATCCCTCCCCCTAAGGTAGACCAGCCCTAAGGGACTTCATTTTGGTATTGGGAAAGTAACAAAGGGGGAACTAGAAGTAGGAAACAGGAGGTTAGGCTTTCTTCCTGGGTTCTTTAGTAGGGTCAACAATAATGATGTCTGACTAACAAAACATCGAGAGTCCTCTATACCATTAATTGCAAACGAAGAACAGGCTGAATTGCACAGTGTTACAAAACATCCCCATCAATAAGCTTAGAAACTGATTTACATCAGCAAGTCATCACTTATAACTTTGCCAATGGAATTTCTCTGTGTTGTCTAGCTCACTAAAAATATCCTCTCTTTTCATAGGAAAGGGTAATATTTCGCAGCTCATTGTTTTGGCTCCCAGACTTTAGGAAGAGCTACAGTTCAAGCATTGTATTGCAATTGTCATGCCTTGTTCTTTGATTCGTCATCCAAGCTTGTGCTCTAGAAGAATAGACTACCACATACAGTGCACTGTACTTACTCTGCCTTTTATCACTGGCAGAAAAACTCAGCAAGTGCTGGAGCATACAGTACTGACTGGAGTCAGGGCCAGAAGGGTGAGTACTGCCTTTCCTTCCTGCTCTGATCACTGCTGAGACAAAGCTAGATCTCACCCCAATCAGCCACTTTACAGTGAATTTATTTTGGTAACAAAAAATAGATCTGCTTTTTTCTCCTGGTGCTATGCAGATCATGTGAGCTGCTTGCTATAGGCTTTTTGGGAGGGTTGTTTTCCTTGACTGGTGTTGATATATCATTCCCCACACAGTTGGGAGGGGAGAGGGGCTAGCATACCTGTGCACATTACTGATGCAAGAGACATAGAATCTCCATATCTGACTGGCCTGCATCTGCCTTTATACCACTGCTGAAGGATGGGGACACTTCCATTCCATAACAGTGGTTTAGCCCCCTGAAGGTAATCATTGTTTTGTGGGAGCTTCATGATGCTGTTACTGCTATGGCCACAGATCTGGAAAACAGACAACAATAAATCTAAATATCTGATCGCTTCTCTACATCCTAAGGCTTTTCCAAGATACAAATTGTTCACTAAGCTATTGAAACTGTAGAAATTCTGATTTACAAGGTTAGTAAAATTCCTCCCAGTTTAGCTCAATATGTGGTATATGTGTGTGTGGTTTCTGCGTGTTTCACTCTTTTACAACGTAGCTCACTGCCGCTGATGCATTCAGAGGTTGATTAACCATACACTTACCATGTGGTTTACCACCATACTGACATGCACAGGATCATTACGCCAACTGCTTTCTCGGTCAGAGTCATGATGGTAATTTGCACCCATATCCAGGAGTTTCAGGCAGATATCCAAAATGCTATCTTCAAACTATGTGCACAAGGAAAGAAGGCTATTACAGACACCATGGAATGCTGGCTTTGATAAGTTTCCTTTTGTTTTCCTTTTATCGCTAGGATCTCTTTATGGCTGTGAGCAGACCCCTTTTTCTAAAGACTGGGTGCCCATGGCTTTGCATTGTATCTCATATCTACTGGCAGAAAGGACAGGATTCCTTTTAGAACGTGTCCAGGGTAACTCCTTGCTTGGCCAATAGAATCATTTCCACCTTTCATTCAGAGGCCCAATATGAGGTACCTCACCCTTTCGTCCAGGGATGTCTCTACAGCCTTCCCAACCCCTGTAGGGCCAAAGTGAAGTTTATTCACCCTTTTTCAGAGATGAGTGTCTATCCTGTAGTCCTCACTAGGGCTGGGTGGGAAGTGGTTTTTCCATCCTGTGGGAAAACTTTTGAGATTTCAAAATGTTTCCCATTCTGTAACAGGTCTAAACTGAGACCCTTCAAAATTTTCTTTTGAATTTGTTTTGTGAAAATCAGAGAGAGAGAGAGAGAGACCCACCCAGAGTAGCCAGATGGTTAGGGCTCGCACCTGGGATGTGAAAGGTTCAAATCCTTGATCTGATTGATACAAAGCAGTGACTTTAACTTGGATCTCCTACATACTAGGTAAGTGCGCTAACCTCCAGGCTTTGGAGCCATTTTTGTTCCCTGACCCAATGAATATTGATATAAAGTGGAACAGGTTCAATAGGGGATACTGACTGATTGACTATGAAGCCCGGTGGTTAGGGCACTCCCTGTGATTGGGAGAGACAGGCTCTGAATCAGGCACAGCCTGGGTTTCCTAGGGGAATGCCTGATCCCTCACCACTGGGCTATCAGGTCTCTCTGCTCTAGTCATCTCATGGTGGATTTTTTATTTTTTTTTTTATTTTTTTTTTACTGTATGTTAAAGTATTGACATTGGAGCATGGTCTGGATTGGCACAAAAAAACCCTCATACAATTCTGTAATATGCCAGGTATTTATATAAATCTTGGCTTGCACCTGTGCTACAGCAAGGCAAGATTAGTCTGGCTAAGCTCTGTCAACATCATCTTTTGAATTATTGTTGGGTTCCACAAGTTCTGAACAAGTCTCACAGTGTGATATTTACCTGTCCAAAGTGCCATGGTCTAGAAGTAATGTGCTTGTGAACTCCCTGGTACAACATTCCTTGCTCATTCAGGACATATTCCTTTCTGTGGGCCTCATTGTACATATACACGGGGTCATCTGGAAATAAAGCAGAGACAGAACTATCGGTCTAATTTCTCTACCACTCCCTTTCTCTTTCCCTTCCCTCTTTCTTTACAAATCTGATTTTTTTTCCTGTCTTTAACTTAAACTTGAGAAACATTTTTAAGTGTGTCATCTCCTTGGAAACATTGATGGTGTTTTGGATAATTTCTAATAACTCACTGTCTATTTAGAAGCTTGATTTTTGTCAAATTATTTTTCCCTTAACAGGTCTCACCCAACTTTTAATATGTATAGCCTGAATTTCAGAGGTCCTGAGAACCTTAGACTTCCACTGACATTGTGGTTACTAAGCACATCTGAACTTTAAACAGTGTGTGTTTAAATTTGGCACCTAAAAAAAGAAGCACCCAAAATTACAGACTGTTTTTTAATACTTTCCACTTACTGACTCACTTAAGGTCATACAAGGTACGTCTATACAACCTGAATGTGATTGGCCCGTGTCAGCTTGCTTGGGCTCATGGGGCTCAGGCTGTGGGTTAAAAATTGCTGTGCTGTCATTCACGCTCAAGCTGGACCCCAGGATCTAGGACCCATCCCCTATCATAGGGTCCCAGAGCTTGGGATCCAGTCTGATCCTGAAGTCTATACAGCAATTTTACAGCACTGCATGGCCAAGCCCCAGGAGTCCAGGTCTATTGACATGGGCTAGCCATGGGTGTTTAACTGTACCCATAGAATCAGTAGTAACATGCAGGAACCTACTCAAACCTACTGACTCCTGTCCTGTGCTCTATCCACTGGATAATAGTGCCTCCCAGCTTAGACTATTTTACTTCACAGTGGTATCATGAGGTGCTTTAATACTCTAATGGAAAGTGCTGTAGAAGTTGTGGGGGCGGGGGATGTGGGGGACATTATACCTTAAAACAAAGAGCATTAAGTGACCAAATGAAAAAATGAGCTCCAAACTTCTCTGGATTTTGGAGTCTTCAAAATATAGATTGAGATATCCCAGCACTTGCAGGAGGGAAAATGGACATGTAAATCTGAACCTGAATTGCACATCTCAAGTCCATCTCTTCTGAGAATATTTTTTACTGTCCCAAACTAGGGTGACCAGACAGCAAGTGTGAAAAATCAGGACAGGAGTGTGTGTGTGTGTGGGGGGGGTAATAGGAACTTATGAAAGAAAAAGGCCCTAAAATTGGAACATGTGGTCACTCTATCCCAAAAACCTTCTACCTTGAGCCAACTGTTCATTATAATTTTGTTAATTTCAAATGCCTTCTATAAGTAAAATAATAAATATCTCCAGCATTTCTCCAATCACAGATTTCCTGTGGGTTTCTTACCCGCACACCAAGGATTAAAGAGGATGTAAAAGTCTCCTAGGCACCGGTCATATGTGCTATCACAAGATGTGACATGCATGTTGAGAATGTGGCGGCCAATACAGGCATTGGTTGGTGGAAACACAGTGATGTTCATGCACTTTTTTTGATGAGGTTTGTAGCAAGCGCTCCAGCAGCTGTGATCTATATATTTGCCTAGAGAGAAGTTGCACTTTGTCCCATTTGACTCACAGGGTCTAAGGCCTTTTCAGGAAAGAAAAAAATACAAGTCTGAATAAAAATGGACAAATCATTCAACAGACACATACTTTGTTGAAATGCCAGTTTGCAATGTAAAGCTCCTAAGATACAAGGTCTCTTATGTGTGTGAATAACGCATAGCATAGTTGGGGGGAGATTAAAACGCCACATGAAATGCATGGGGGCTTGGAGAGGATATCTATCAGCACAGGTGGTGAATAGGAAACATTTATCAGCAGAGGACTGAGGGAAGACCACACATCTTCGTGCAGTTTGGAAGTGATTACCTGTCTCCACAGTGAAGGAGATGGTGTCCCTGGCATCATCCCATTCCCGGTTTTGGAAGTTCACATAAAAGTTGAAGGCCTGGCCCCTCCTCACTATCTGTTTGTCAGTGCCGAAGAAATGAGTGTTATGGTTGTTGCAGTTGTGAGAACAGTTCAGGTCAACATCTCCCACTGCAATAGCTGCAGGAAAAGAGAGGAATGAACCCAATGAGAAAAAATATATCACTGAGGACACATTATTTAACAGCTGTTGCCAAGGCTTCCTGCAGGAGGGGGAAAAGATGACAGACAAATGGACAGCATGGAAATTAATCAAAGCAATATATTTTCATTCTGAAGAGCTAATTAAAGAACAAGAAATAACTCAAGTCTTCAAAGGGTTGAGGAACTGGTCAGTAGAAGCAGATAGGGCATATGCCCATATGAAGTTAGTTCCCTTTGCAAGATACACAAAGCCCACCCCTGCTCCTAGAAGCATCACATGTTGAATTAAGAAAATGGCAGAGTTGAACTCTATGGAAAGCCTTACGCTATTGTCAATCCTAGCCAAAAGCATCTCTCAGTAAGAAAAGACTAGAGGCATGTAATCCTGCCTAGGTGTTGTAGGTGAATTTATAACTCACGGTCAGCAGTATCAAAGTCAACTAATAGATCTTCATCTATCACCTGGAGGAGATTGACAACCCACACACAACCAGCACATCCATACCATGTTGAGACATAAGACCAATTTAATTGGGGTCAAGGAAACCAGGGGAATCCATACGTTATTTAAGATGCCTTGCCAAATCCTTTTGAGTGAACTCCCTAAAAGTAGGATATTCTGAACAGAGTAATAACTGGAGTTAATCAGCATAGCCAGAGAATATTTTTCAAGCAATGATCTAACAATTGCTTCTTTAAAGGAAGCTAGTATCTTGCTGTCAGCTAAGATAGCCACTGATAATCAACTTTAAACCTCCTATTGGTTTTCTCCAGCCAATGGGAATTTAGCTCTAAATCACTGGGAACACAGAACATTATAAAATAAACTATATGTAAAGCATTAAATAAAAATAATTATTTTGCCTTTTCATTCCTCTCAGAAATGGCCATCACACCATCTCCTCATCATATTTCCCATCATTCTCTACGTTTAAAAATAATTTTTGATATCTGTAGGGTTTAGGCTGATTGTTGTTGTTTTTAAAGGGAAAAACTGAGTTCAAATGTAAAGTAATTAGCACAGAAAATATTATCTTATGACAAAATTCACAACAAAGAATATCAAAACCACAAAAATGATCTCTTGGCTTGAATTTATGCAGTAGTATGCACAGATTTTGTCCATGTTTCTGGTAGATTCATTAGTCTTCTTGCCTTGTCTGCCACTTCTGCTTTCAGATGTTAGTCACATGATAACAAAGCTCCAAAGCACTCACCTTCCATTTTCCTTGCATACAGACCAGTTTCTTAAGCAGACTAGCACCAAATCCAATTGCTCCTTAGCAAGTTCGATGCTATACCCCAAGATCTGAGTTAATCTGTGACTGCAAATCTCATCTCCTGTCAGTAGTATTTATACTCAGAACTACAATATGCTTGCATCAACAAAATGCCAATTAACTAGAACATGTTTAAGGTGAGGTCTCACCCACATATTCACTGATGCTCATAAACATCTCAGAGTAATTTTCACTTCAAGCACTATCAGAGTGAGTCCTGCTGAAGGCTGGGTGGAATTTTGGTTCTTTGCCAATATCATAGATGTCTCCAGTATCCCAGGCATCTGGGATCCTTCGGAGCAATGATGAATCTGAAAAGCTCCTGAGCATAGAAAAGCATGTGGTGACATAAGTCATGCAAATTGAGAACATTTTGAGCCCACTTTTACTTATAACAAATAATTTAATGGACAGAAACTGGAGTGAATCAGCATAGCCAGATAACATCAAGAATTTCCTGTTCAATGTAGGCACACAGTACAGCCTACTATGTGGCATTACTTGCCGGAATGGAAGCTTAGAGTACAATATACCCCAGTATATTAATATATATATATATGTTAATATGTTAATACTAGGGCTTCACTTTGATATAGCTATATTTGAGCCCAATAGAATATTTAGATTTTCACAACGCTCCAGAAGCAGTCTGGAGAATTATGGTTAATACATATATTCAGCATCAGATTCACATATGTGACACTGAACACATACATATATTTGTGATATAATACATACATTCAGTACTGAATAAACATATCTAAGCTGCTAGTGCCAAAGCACCACCCTCCAACCCAGAGATATTAGGGCTTTTGTCACATAGCAACAGGTAGAGGATAAGGAAGTTAGGTAAGCACACGTATTGATCACCCTCCTCATATACTTTGCAGTTGATGCACAGACTTGTATTTGTTTGCATGCTATACTAGTCAAATATCTTCAAACACTTAATAGAATCACTATTAAGGAAGGTGGTTTGTGAAAGCTTCACAAATCTCCTGCCTGCCCGCCCACCCACCCATAATATGATGCATTTAGTATTTATGCAATATTACTCAACAAGCTCTAACACATATTCTAGTGGCACTATTTAAAATAAAATGATTCCATATATCTCTTTTTTATAAAAGCTTATCTTAACAGAATAGTCACAGTAAACCACATCAGTCTTGAAGAAGACACATTACTTTTCCAACTAAATAAAATGCTTTGAATTTTTCCTCTCTTTGGACTGTATCCTTCAGTACATTTAAATTGTAAGTTATGTGCTGATGTTTTTCCAGCATGTGTTTAGTAACCATTCACTGAGAACAAAAAAAAAAAACCCAGTCAAAGGCTCTTATAAAAACTGTTAATGAGACAAAAATGAAATCTGATGTAATCTTTTGTAATCATCTACTAACACCCGTTTACACCCGTTTTTAATTTTGAGGTCTATTTTTTCTTCTTTTCATCTAGTGAATCATTATAGCAACATGATTCATCAATTCATCTAACTTCATTATGGGACTTTAATGCATTATGTTTTTAATTTCTCAGAAAAGAAAAAAAGAAAGCCAACGAAGATTAGCACTGCCTAACCCTGCGAGGTTCTACAGGTAATTCAACACTACCTCATGGTCAGTGACATAAATGGCTGATGACTCATTTAATGCAAATTCAGCATGCACTCCTTTGTTTGAACATAGTTTGGACCTTGTTGGATATATCAATATACTTTTTGTGCTAAAACAAGATGTGGAAACAGACTGATAGCAGCTAAAAAGCCTACCTATATACCTTTAGCCCACAAGAATCTATTGTAGAGCCCTCAGAAAAGAGGGACGCAATCATTGTTTCAACAAAGACCCAGCCATTGTTTGCTCTCCCATAAAGAGTGACAATTGTCATCTAAATTTGGTACAAGAATTCCCCGCTAGCTCTCAACAATGCAAGGACCTTAGCCTCAGGTCCCCAGCAAATCTGTAGAACCTCAGTAAGGTCAAATGCACGGCCGATTGAAATCAGTGGAAAGACTGCAATTGACTTCAATGGAATTTGAATCAGATACTAAGGGTATGTCTACACTGCACAGAAAAACCCACAGAGCCAAGTCTCAGAGCCTAGTCAGCTGACTCAGGCTCACAAGGCTAGGGCTGTGAGTCTAAAAATTAGCAGTGTAGCTATTCAGGCTTAGACTGGAGCCTGAAGGGGCAGAATCTTGGACACTGGGCTCCCGCCCAAGCAGGAACATCTATACTGTTTTTAGCCCCACAGCTCAAGCCCAAGACAATTAACCCAGACACTATGCTCTGGGTATTTCTTGCAGTATCAGCATACACTAAGGATTGAAGAAAACTCAGCTAATCTTGTTCTGACACCCTTCCCCGTCAAACTGATCTGGATAGGATCAATCTTATCAGTGAACAAGTTCAGCATAAAGAGAAATCCTCTGAGGAGTGTTGCCCCTGTTGGTGATACTAAATGGAAGCAGCGTGTATTTAGCAGGCTGCCCAGTGCTCTGCTGGTCCAGTTTTAATTGATTTTATGACACAGCAAAAGAAAGATTTCTTCATCTGCACCACAACTATGATTTAGCACCAGTGTGTGTCAATAAGAACAGAGAAATTGACAATTTCACAGGGGGGAAGTGGATGTTATTTGTGTGGTAATATTTATTCATAGATGTGAGTCACTGACTTCTGCTGGAACTGAGAGCACTGGAATCTATGTC
This sequence comes from Dermatemys mawii, assembly GCA_007922305.1. Classification (NCBI taxonomy): domain Eukaryota; kingdom Metazoa; phylum Chordata; order Testudines; family Dermatemydidae; genus Dermatemys; species Dermatemys mawii. The sequence goes on along the minus strand of ML677334.1, from coordinate 41,586,855 downwards.
ACAGAATAGTGAAGAGGCTTTCTGGCTCGCTATTATGTCCTTGCTACTAAAAATATTGTTGCCTAGACAAAAAGACACTTCCAGCCTACCTTTGCCCATTAAAAGGTATTTGTATAACTAATATTTCTGGCAACTCCCAGAACTTTCTTAATGTGGCACTTTAGACTGACTGATCTATACTGAGCCTTGGGTTAGTCAAGCGGTGTTCCTGCTAGAGTCCAGAAAACTTTCATAGCTCTCAGTTGCCCACTACAACATTAAAGCAGTGTGAGAACTGAAGAACAGACCAGAGCAATCACAGCAAGAATACTGGTGGAGTGCATTTAGGCAATTCCATAGTATCTCTGATGTATTCAGGAACAATAGAAAAGTCAGAGTAATCAAGGATCCAACAAAGCCTTTCAAGAGAAAGAATACAAAATGACAGCTCAATGTGGGATATTAAAGGACTATACCTAGGTTGTGATTTTAATGTGTTTCATTGAAAGTGTCATCTAGTGGCTTGTTTCAGTAATTGCAACTGTTTACACTATGCCTGGCATTCTAAAAGCTGCAAGCTGTGTTGAGAGGAGCAAAATGGCTGTGACTTGGCAGCAAAATATTTCACTTCCTTTAACTAAACAAAATTACATAAATTTCATATCAAGAGGATATATTAGAAGAAGTCATCAGCTGGCATCCCCCTCCACTCCCAATAGCCCACTAGGATTCATGTGTAGCCATTAAAGATTACAGAGCAAATATGAAAAGCTATAGGGAAAGCTAAGATGAGTGCAAATCTGCAGAGAGTTACTTGATCTGAAACTCCAAATATGTTGGGATGAGTATTCGTCCAACATGCCGCACGTTCAGCATTCCCAAATTACAACAGTGAGTCACTGTGGACTGACTGACTTGAAAAACTGCTGCAGAACACACCCAAAAGTTTCTAATTAAAAAAAATAATTTGCACTGACAGCATCTTTCATCTGAGGAGCTGAAAGCACTGCGGACCATTACATTGGGAGTGGGCAAGTATTATTAAACCCAATTTACAGATAAACCAATGCAAAGAAACAGGTATGCTCAAACGAGGGCTTAAACATTAAGCAAAAATCAAATGTATGCGTTAAACAAGGGTGTGGATAGATGGCTTTTACAGCTGTCTGAGTGAAAGCCTGAGTGAGAACCTGTCTTTCCAGAAGCTGGAGAGAAACAGTAGAAAACTTGGAACAGGATCTTTCTGTGAGGCTCCTCTTATGTTCTTTCTTTGGAGGCACTTCCTCCCTGTACCAAGGCTGATAGTCCTGACTGAAGGTGCTACATTAACTTCTCTTGTTCCTGGCCATTCTTTGAAATCTCTACCTCTTGGCAATGTGTGTCTTTAAGTGTTAGAGAAAAAGCATTTAGACGTGTTCTGGGATTCAACCGCCTCAGCCCCTGATGCACTGGAGAGGCACGGTCTGATTTTTAACAAGCCCTTTTCCCATAGGCACTGACTCCATGGGTGCTCCAGACCTGGAGCATCCATGGGAAAAAAAATAGCGAGTGCTTAGCACCCACCAGCTCCCTTCCTTCGCCTATTGCCTCTCGCCTACTGGCGGCCATGTTGATCAACTCCTCCCCCTCCCTCCCAGCTCCTCCCAGACTGGAGAATGGGACGTGCTCGGGGTAGGGGCAGAAAGAGCTGGGAAGAGACAAGGCAGGAGTGGAACAGGATCAGGAAGAGGCAGGACAGAGACTTGGGGGGAGGGGGAGGTGTGCAAGGGGGTCAAACACCCCCCAGCAGAGAGGAAGTCAGCACCTATACTGTTTTCTAGCATTTCATTTTTCTTTTTCCAAATTATTTCTGGTATATGAGCTAAGTTTCCATGTTTGCTACATTTTATTATATAAAATATGTCATGACACCTCCCAAAAAAGACCTTATAAAAACTGCTTAAGAGTTATCATCTCTACAATAATCAGATGGGTGACAGTAATGGGGTTCAGGCACCTAAGCAGGCTTATTAACTCCACAGGCTGCACTTGGAGGAAGAGCCAGGTTCAATTGCTCTGGAGTAGGTGGGGCCTATAAAACCAGGAAGCTGGCCATAATTAGGGGCTACTGCTGGGAAAGGGCAGTCACTCCCTGGGAAGAGGGAGGAGGATTTGGAGCTCATACACCTAGAGTAAGGAGGAGAACCAGAAGAGTTGGAAGCAGGACAGGGAAGGAACAGTGAAGGCTTGAAGAGGAAAGCCCAGAAATGCTAGGTGTAGGGTTTCCTAGATTGGAACCTGGAGTATAGATCAGGCCCGGTTCCCCTGCCAGTCACTGACAGAGTGGCACCTGAGGCAGTGAAAGGGAAGACTGGCTACGATTGCTGAAGAAAAGACTATGATATATCCCGGAAGGGGGAAAATGCTGAGTGACCTAACCAGAAGGCAGAGTCATGAAGAGAACGCTGCAGTTCCTGGGATGAGAGAGGAGCTGCAGACCAGAGAGACAGAGAGACAGACAGTGTACGACTATGGGAAGGGCAACAACCTCGAGAGCTAATCCCCAGAGTGACCAGGAGTAGGCGGAAGACAAGTGATGAATGGTGCAGCCCCATCAGTGACCAATAAGACAAAAAGAGCACTTCCTCTGTTTAAGTCTAAGTAGAGTTTTTGTTTGATATGAATAGCATATAGTACAGTTCCATATATACAGTACAATTCAGTTTTGCCAAAAGGTTTTGGTTTAGCAGTGAGACTTAAATTAGCCAGGAGAGGTTATTTCTGATTTAGCATTGACTTTAGACAGAAGGCTTATAGATCACTGGGATGGCAATCTCTCATGCTGACCAATATTGTCTCACTGTTTCCTTGTACTTCCTGTCTGTATCCATCTATTGTCTCATGTCTTATACTTGGATTGTCAGCTCTTTGCGGTAGGGACTGTCTTTTTTGTTCTGTGTTTATACAGCATTTAACAAAATAGGGTCCGGGTCCATGTCTGGGGCTCCTAAGCACTGCAGTGATGGCCAATATTATGGGCTAAACTGCAAAACCCTATTTACACTGAGCAACACCCAAATCCACAAGTTCTCCCGTTGAAGTCCAATGAGACTGCTTGTCATGTAAGCTACTATGCAGTATGAGTAAAGGTATTGCAACCTGGTGCTACATGTTAAAGATTCAGTCCTACTTGAAAAGTGATTCTAAAAATGGCATCCTGGGTTTATTGATGCACAAGGAGAAATAGCATCTAACATACATACCTCCTATTAGCATTTGACAGCCAGCACAGTGCCTAAAATGCAATGCAAACTTTATTTGTCATTAAATAAGCAGGAAAGAATCTACATATAAACAAAGAGCACATCTTTCATATGTGTAGGTTCCAGTTTTTCCAGACACTTTTCTGACTAGAACTACATTTGAAGACACATAAAAGTGCAATCAGTACAGTTTTTTGTTTTCACTTTTTGTTATAAAAGCTAGAATGCTTTTTTAAAAAAAACAAAACAAAAAGGAACATTGTTAAATTACATTATGTATAATCTCGGTTTTCTCTCTCTTAAAAAGTGATTTTAAATTGCATAACCTACTAATGTTGTCTTTATTCAGGTTTTAACTTGATCCTACTTTTGAATCAATTTAATTTTAAAACTGATTGTGATGTCATCTTTCCAAAGCATGGCAGTTTCTACAAGACATTCCAGTGTGTTTTACAGAGGAATAATCTGAGCTCATTAGTGACCAAAGGGCAAAGCATCAAAAAGAGAGCTGCAGAGAGTGTGAACCCATCAGCCTTGTGCATTACTTTGAAATTTGTGTAGCTTCTTTGGAGGAAAAAAAAAACAAGATAACTTAGCTGCAATTTTTCCTCACCAGTGGTGATATTTGTATTAGAGCCACATTCCCTCACCACCAGCTCACCCTTGATTGAGCTGGGCAATCACTGTGGTCTTCATATTGAATTATCACAGTATTTCTTAAGGTCGGGGCCAAGGAGGTTAGATAATTTACACAAGCACTGGCCAAGAGGCTACGACAGTGATACTCAGAGCAAGTGACTCTTTAATGTGGCTCCTACGGCTCTTTGCAGCACATATTAAAACACTGTGAGATTTAATTATTACCAATCAGGATGCATTTACTGTGTTATTAACCAACTGTAGAATACTTGGTCAGCCATTTTGCTGTGAGAATAACATACAAATAGTAAATGAAACAAATTCACACTACTGTGGTTCTTGTGGGTTATGGTGATCACTAATCTGGCTCCTGAACCACTGAGATCTGCGTACCATTGGACTACAACTTTATTTCAACAACTTAAGACAACAGCTATGGGAAACACAACTTTGTACAAGTAGAATCATCCCCAAACTAGTCCCTCTCCATCCCAGACCACCATCTTTCCATATTCAAATATTACTGTATATCCACAGGCCACAGGCATAAATAAGACTATCTGCATCTTATTAGTATTCAGTATTAGTGGAACAACAGAAGCAGCCCTTCTGGCTGCCCCGTTACCTACAGCTATTTGAATGGAGCAAGGCCTTAAAGAACAAACAAAAGCATGAGTTACTGCATCCTTAATGCCTTGTTACCACAATGTTGCCTGACTAGAGCTGTTGTCAGTGGCATTTTATTTGGAACACATACCCATAGTCTCTGATATACACTCACATACAGACACATGCCAAATTCTGCAAGCAGATGTGATTAACTTTATGTGGGATTGCTGGACTACTCACACGTGTAAAGTTAAGCACATGACATGGGTTTATATATAGTCTCTAGTCACATCAAATACCCACGCTGGCAAAATTCCAATATCAGTTTATTGGAGGGTTTTTATGCAAATGACATGCAAGAATCATTTCTAGCTAAGGACAACATTATATACTCATTGCTGTATCTCTGAATCACTCGAGTGATCTCTGAAGGATTATGGTAAACACATGATGATGTAAATATTTTCTAGAGCTGACTGGAACATTTTATATTGAAACATTAATAGAAAAAGGGAGAAAAAATTGAAAACGTTTGTGAAAACCTTTTCCTCTTTTCCAGCTAGCTTTGTTATTTTCTTTTGCAGGTAAATTTTGATATGTGTATGAGACTTAGCCCTTAAAACTGGGTTTCTTTTTAATCCAAATACTTTTTTTTCAGGCAACAAAACACTTGAGTTTTTGCATTCAACAGCCAGCATACCACATACACACCAGGGGCATGTTAAGACATAGAGCTACACATCAGACCTCACCACACACATAATGATGAGGCTGAACACACGCCTGTGGAGCATATTGTTGCTTGCTTATAAAACTGACTGGAGACATTTCATTAGTGTGACTGGCTGCTTCCCAAGCTGACAGCGTAAACAAAGTTTTAATTTAAATGGATAGTACCCCAAAGCAAAGCCCAGAGAATCTGTTTATAGGTCCTTTTTAGCTCTGCTATATTTCATTTTATATGAACTGTTATCATCATGAAACATTACACAAGACTAAAATTACAACATGACAAGGCATGTATACAAGTTTTAGCAACACCTTAGAGTCACAATCAGTTCCAAGTACAATAAACAGGTTAATAAAAGTGAGTTAACACTCAGAATATTTTACGCCAGGAAGGTATGTGATGTTTGAAATGCCAGAAATATGTAATTTTAGAGGAATTCCTATTTAGCAGGGCTGTCACCAGGGCAGGGCAGCTGCCCAGGGTGCAAAGCTGCTTGGTTGGGCCAGCCCTGCATGACGGGGATCGGGGAAGAAGCACCACCTCCACCCCTCACTCACTTCAGCCAGTCTCCCAGCCCTTTTGGGTTGGTGGGACACAATCAAAAAATCCAGACCGGGGAGGGGCATGTAACCCAGGGTGCCAGACCACGTCATTTCTGGCTGGAAAAATGATGAAAAAATGATAGACAGTGCTCGCCTAGTTAGGGCTCTGCTATTAAAGTAAGAGAGAACACATTATAAAAAACATAGGAAGAGGGCACTCTATCTGTAGAGATATGCTTAGGAAATATTGTGATTTAGAGATGCTCCCTTATAAGGGGCAGTGTTATAACTGTGGGAATTTGAAGATGTGCCCTGGAGGTGGGGGCTGGGAATATTGCCTTTGTATGTGCAGGAGCTCACTACAGAAGCTCTCCCATTTGTTTTATTACAGTTTTATTTCTTTCTTATTCACTGGTTTTGTTATTTAATGACCCCAAGATCGTTACACCATCAAGCACCTCAAAGGGCTTATCTAATTATCATTTGCTATTTGTTGTAATGGACAAATTAACCTTGCAAAACAGGTTTCTGATGAAATTCCATTGCTTTCATAGTATTATTAGTGAAGTTTGCCACTCACTTAAGGAGAGCAATCTGGGACAACATTTTTAATATGACTTGCCAAGGCAAATCTAAATCTCAAAACTGGTTGACCATCATGACAATATGTTTGAACCAATTTCTTTTTCTCCCCGTGCCCAAAGTGATGTTATAAATTCTGTTGTGTATGTCCTAATCAGATAGATACATACATATAGTTAATCTATTCAGACACTGATTATATATATTTCTTTGTCCAATGTCTATTTATATGGGGGAGGGAAGGGATTACTACAGAGACTGTTTTTCCAAAAAGTTTTGTTTGATGTCTGTTTACCATGATTTCTTTTTCTTTCCTTTTTTTTTAATTCAAAGATACAGTGAGAAACAAGTCAATCACATCCATAAACTTCTACCTTTACCCCCTGACCAAAATGTTGTGATCTTTCTACAGTTACAAACCACATGCATAAAACCAAAGTTCCCTATATTATATTTAGCACACTGTGGCAAAACAGAGTAATGTATCATGTTCTTTAATTCTGCAGCTATTTATAATCTCTACTGAAAATTAAATAATATGCTCTGGTGTTTTAGTATTTATTCATATAAATGTAACCTCCTTATACATCAATCACTGATTATCCTCTGAATAATCTGTATTTAATTCTGCATTCCACCATTTTAATGACCTTTGAAAATATCCCTCATGACCACCAATCAAAAAATGATATAAATTAGAAACGTTTAGATCTTGTTGGCATATTAATCATTTCACTTTCCAAAACACTCAGCTGAAGCTCTTTCAGTTCAGGTCTAAAAATGAATTCAGATATTCCCAAACTAATGAGAATCAGTAAAATATGACTAGCTGGAATGTGACAGAAAAAATTATATTCCCTTACCAGACACATTATTTACACCCCCAGGAGTGAGTGTCCCATGCTGGTAGCTCCTACAGCATGTTGTACTGCCCTCAAAACCACCCACTGCACTAGTGCGACCAGAGACAGCTGCCAGTAAGCCTGGTGCCTGCCCCAGTGATGGGGAGAGGGGCGGTACAGCCATGCCGGAGGAGCTGCCAGTGCTGGCTCCTGGAGCCGTGGCCCGCCAGGCTGCTGCTTTCACCACTACCGTTCCCAGTAGAGCTCTGCAGATACCAGTTTGCATCCGCAGATATAAATTTTGTATCCACATGGGGCTCTATTAATTGAATATTCTTTAACTCTGAGTTAACACTGTGAAAATAGAAAAAGTTATTCAGTTTTCAGGTCCATTCAATCTTTAGACGTTCTGCTGAGTCTGCCATGAAAGCGCCAGTTGCAGTGGTGCGGTGTTGCTATGGACACAATCACTGTGAACTTGACTGAACAGCAAACTCACTGCAGAAAAGAAAACATGATCATCATCAACAGAGATGGGCCAAAAACAGGAAACTTCTCGGAATCTCCTGAAAAGTAAAGATTTGTGTAAAATGTAGTGTGGATTTAAAGCCCAGATAGTTTTGTAACACAAGTCCTTCCTGGATCTTCAGAAACCTGCAATAATATAACACTAGGCTTGGCTGAATTTGGACTGACAAATCAATGAAAAAAGTCTAGATATTTCCCTTTGCCAGTCTCCCCAAACAATATTAATGAAAATAAAAGAGGTTGCCAAACCTTGATTATCCTCAGCATTAAGACTTTGGTCTCTAAACTTTTGCCATCAACCAGAAATGAGAGAATGTAACTAAAGTATCTGAGCCAAATCACTATTTTAAACCCCCTGCAAACATTATTTGCATACTTGTAGCATGATAATACTGTTCTGGATTTCTTAAAGGTAATCAAGGAGGATAGATGTTATGAGACTGGGTTCAAACATTTGCTACAAATGTTTATTAGAACTGAGCAATGAATTCACAGCATATAGGGCTTAGTTGTCTTCTGACTCCATTTTACACAAGTGTAACTCTGGCATAGTTGGAGTTGCACATGGTATGGACCAATGTACCTGAAAGGAAAACCAGGTCCATAATTTATCCAACCAATGTAACCTCTTTTGGGGCACTTGTAAAAGTTAATATAAGATCACTTTTCCCTCAAATCTGTTGTTCAATTTTTTTTAATTACAGCTCAATTATTTTCAAATATTACAAATTGAAATGGTTCAATGCTATTGGTCAGAGAAATCGTGTGGTATTGTTACTGTTTGCTGCTTGAACAAGCATTTCTGTGAAATTTGCCTTCTGTGAACATTTTCCCCAGAACATGCTGGCTGGAATATTTGCAGAAAATGATCACAAAGGGAGCATGGCTAAAGTGCATTCATTAAAAACAATTCAAACATGATCTGCCCAGCTTTAGTGTTTACCATGAATTTTTAGAATATTCCGTTTGGTGAGAATTTATCAACCAAATTTAAAAGTTAATTATGAGAGGGAAGGATTTTGTTGCCATGAAAACAAATCCACAGCCTATTTCACTCTGATGCTGGTGAAACCAGGTCTGCCAACTGAGTACCAACTAATTCATAACTGGAAACCAAACCAGCTTACCTACATGTTAATGTTGCTCTGGATCGGTGATGAATTTGTAGAAATGCTTTTAGATTATAAAAATGCTTGTAAATTGCTGTATGCATTAATCTTACTTGTAATGTCTGTATCACATGCTGTAAGTTTTGCTTTATAATTATGAAAATGCCTGCTCTGAACTTTTGAACGTAGGCACCAAAAGAGGTTCCCCTGTCCATTCAGAAGAACTAGCAAGACTAAATGGACCATTTAACCTTGCTAGTGTACTGAACACATCCTGGTTCCATTGGATCATATCAATGACCTCTGTTCATTGATCTGGGGCTAACTCAGGGGATATCCTCACCTGTCCCTGTGGGTCGTCCATTTGCGGTGGAGCTCTCTGAATGACCAAGCATGTCTCTCGGGCACGCCAGGGCTTCAGTAAGTTTACGTGGTAGATCTGCTCTGGTCTTCGGCAATCTGGTTGTCTGACCTTATAGTTCACTTCCCCAGCTGGCTCATGCCAGCTGGCCAGGAGTTTGCTTTCTGCTGTTGGCACTAGCACCATCACCCGTGCTCCTGGCTGAAATCTCCGTATTTTTGCCTGGCGGTTGTAATACGTCCACTGGGTCTCGTGCTTTTTCCAAATGTTCTCGTACTATAGGGGTTACTCGAGCTATTCTCTCTCATCTGTGTCACGTGCTCAATGACATTCTTTCCAGGGTTGGTTGTTCTTCCCAATCTTCCTTGGCGATATCTAATATTCCATGTGGGTGGCGTCCATATAGTAGCTCAAAGGGAGAGAAACCAGTGGATGCCTGGGGGACTTCCCATATTGCAAAAATTAGGTGTGGTAGAAGGGTATCCCAGTCTTTTCCATCCTGTGCTACGACCTTCTGGATCATACTTTTAAGGGTACAGTTAAACCTGCTCAACCAGGCCATCTGTTTGATGATGGTAGACTGAGGTCCGTATGGAATGGACATGGAGAAGGGTACATAAATCCTTCATTAATTTCGACATGAAAGGGGTTCCTTGATCAGTCAGGATCTCCTTGAGGATGCCCACTCTGGCAAAAACCTGGAGTAGTTCTTTTGCTATTACCTTGGATGTGGGGTTTCTTAAAGGAATGGCTTCTGCATACTGTGTGGCATAGTCAAGGATGATAGTACATTTCGGTGGCTCTGTGCTGATTTTTCCAGAGGGCCCACTAGGTCCATGGCTATCCTTTGAAAAGGGACTTCAATAATAGGCAAAGGTACTAATGAGGCCCCCAAGTGAGGTCAGGGGGTATGCAACTGACATTCTGGGCAGGAGGTACAATAGCGTTGGACCTCTGCGCGTACTCCTGGCCAGGATCTCTGCCTTCAGTTGGGGGTAATCTGCTGCAGTCTCTGTGGCCATATCGTAATATACCTTCTGGGCCTCTCCACACAGTAACGGGGCAAGGATACCGGACCACTGCTCTCAGGGCCGGGCCTCCCGCAGGGCTGCTCTCTCAAAAGCCAGGAGGTATGCCTCCACATCATCCTCCCGTGTCATTTTCTGTAGGCAATGGCAGACCCATATAGTCCGGGTCCCATCACAGTTGTAGTTCCGCTGCCTTTATTGCCAGTTCCTGCAGCAGGGCTCGGTCCTGGGCAGCCTGTTATCAACAGATGATTAGTTTCTTGCTGGGCAGTTGTTTGGACCCAGGTAGCCTCCTGCTGGGCCACAGTGGCTTGTATTAGGGCTTTGACCACGTCATCCACCTTAGGGACAGAAAGGTGTTGGCTAACCCTGGTTTAAGTCCCCAGCGCTTGGGTCCCACTCCTGACACTACGTGTGGCAAATTTGCCTGCACTATTATGATGGGTCCCGCACTTTCTCTTCTTGTGGGGGGTTCAGAGCACCATTTCTTGCCCTGGAACAGGGTATTATCTGCCCCACTAGTATTCTAGAGTAGGGGAGTGGAGAGGGAGGTACCCGGGCCCGCCTTCTACTCTGGGTCCCAGCCCAGGGCCCTGAGGATAGCAGTAAACTACTTGAACTAGCTATTCCTTCTCCTGGTCTACTTCCCTCTCCTACCCTTCAGCTTCTGGGGCCTCCTGCCCTCTCTCTGCACAAGCCAGGTGTCCTTTTACCTATGGTCTGGGTCATCTTAGCTCACCGCAGCACTTCTTCAAACTCTCCTCTGCTTTCCTCCAAACCGCTCTCTGCTCCAACTCCTTCAAACTGCTCCAACCTGCTCTCCGCTCCAACTCTCCAAACTGCTCCAACTCCTTTCAAACTGCTCTCCACTCCAACTCCTCCAAACTGCTCCAACTCCTTTCAACTGACTGACTGAAGCAGGGAGCTTTTATCATGTGCCTGGTTTCAGTTACTCTAATTGGCTTCGGTTGCCTTAACTGGCTCCAGATGCTCCAACCAACTTCTAGTAACTTGCTTCTCTCTACAGGGAATAAGGCTTCCCTCTAACACTCTCCTGCTGTCCTCTGGCCATGCTGTATCACACTCTACAGAATAAAATAAAATAAAATAAAATAAAAGCAGACTCCATTATATTAGGAGCATTGGATGAGAGAAGAAAAAACTAAAACAGACCACCTGTGGCATTGTAATTCTATTTCCCAGTCAGTAAAATGAATTTACATTTTCCCTATCCTGTTCCCAGGAACTGAGAGTCACAGACCTGTCAAAAATCTACTTGCTTATTTTGTAGGAGAAAGAGGTCAAATTAAACTATTTAGAGTGGATCTTAAAGAATGATGCAAACAATGGACAATAATTTTTAACATGTACTTTCTCTTTCATTACCATCTGCCAATATTACTATTTTTATCTCTTATCAGATGACTTAAAGAAAGGGTAGATTTAAATGAATATTAATAGCTTTTCAGTTTCATACATTCATGCATTGAAGACAATATTAAGGAAGCATACTTAGCATAGCAGTTTAATAGTAAAACTTATGTTTTATTCATGTGATCTAGACATGAAATTTCCCATTATTAACTACAAGAAATTATTTTAACTTTTAGCCCTAGTGTCTCATCAGGCTCCTCAATCACAGAAACAGTTCCGTAGGTTCTATATTTACACACTTTACATTTAAAGAACTCAGCGCTGCCTGTGAGGCTGATGAGCAGCATCTATAAAATTAAATGTAGATTGATTACTTATCACGAAGGGCTTGTTCCTGCAAGCTGCTGAGCAATAATGGAAAGGTGCTGAACAGCCTCAATTAACACTGATCCTGGAGTTGTGGCAACCCAGCATCTCCCAGGAGACTTGAGCATCTAGCAGGAGTGAACCCAAGGAGAAATAAAGTTACCTAAGATTTCTCTGTTGATTATAGCTCACTTTTATGCTGCAAACCTTTATATGAGAGGCTTTATAATAGAGGTTATTTTGATCTGAACATGGCTCTTGAGGAATTGAAGCCTATTATAGAGAGGTGGCTCAGTAGGTTATTACATTAACTTTTCATCTCTGGAGACCAGAGTCAAAATATTCAAATTCACCATAACCAGGAAAACATGTACTGCAGAAGCCCAGGACAAGGACAGCATGTTTTTTCCCCCATCAAAACTGAGATTCATTGTCAGAGCTCCATGATGAAACTTTCACAGCATCTATTCATCAGCAAATGTGAAATTAATAGATGGCCTCCATCCACTTCCTAGAGGACACTGGCATTCATTACAGAAAATCCTCACCAGAACTGGTAATCAGGCAGGTAGTCTCAGTGCAAATGCCAAGGCTTGTATAATCATGAGGACTCAACTACCTTCTCACTCCTAAAAAATGTCCCTCTATTCTGGGGTTGAATCACATTAACATGGGTAGCTGGGGAAACTTGCAAAGGTATCAACTTTTCTGGTCCATGAATAATACAGAATTTCAGAGGTGCCACAACTGGAAGGTTGTCGATCTGGTGGCATTCACAAGCAGGCGATTCACAGGAAAAATTAAGCACTAAGGCTGCTTTAGAATGTGTTGAATAGTGTGAAGACTTTTGCTGCATCATTGTCAGGTATTAGTGTCTTAGGTCAATGTTTATTTTTTGTTTGATTATATTTATACATCACATTTCTAACCTGGGATTATCACTGGTCCATATTACATGAACGTCTTTAACACTAAATGGGATTTTTTTTTGTTTACACCTGAAACTACAAGATGAAATATTTTAATAATGAAAATTGTCCCTCTTGCCCGATATTTGCACAAGGGCTCTTCTAGCTAATATCATTTACTGTTGATATTCTCATTGACACTGGTCAGAGGAAGAGAGAGAGGTTTTTTCCCCCCAAGAATAAATCTTAGCAGGTTGACAAATATACAGCAACTTGGCATCCTGGGTAAATGTTGGAAAGTAACAAGACCATTGATTGCATTCAGTTCATTTTTTTGCCAAAGACAAGGATATAAACTGCACATTGCATGGGACTATTATGTTTTCCACTCACAGCTGAGCCAATTAGAATCCCACCCTACCACTACAATGAAGTGATTCGCTTCCATATCTTATCAACATTTGCTGTTTCTAGGCTTCACCCAAAACTAAAGAGGAAAACCAGTGTAAGAAGGGAGGAAACTAAGGAAAAGAAAAAGAAAAACACCCCAAAAGAATCACTGCTTTACCTCTCAAAAACCATGTGCTTTGCATACATGTTCTAATTCACTAGACAACAACTGAAGACCTAAAGATTGTATGTATGATCAACATGAGTGGCAAATGATAAATCTGTCTACAATATTTTAACCAGAGAAATTAACAATTGGCTAGAGGGAAAGAAGTAATTTGCTAGAATGTGTTTATCATCTAAGGTCAAGACAAAATTATTCGGCAATTGCTTATTGGCGTGATCTGCATCAAAAGGAGGTTTTAATGAATTCTTCATTAACTGGAGCACAGATTATAAAAGGCATATCTCTAATTCCTCTGTAAACTCAGGTTTTTTTCAATATGGAAGAGTGGAATATGATAACACCAAAAGTAAGGCTCAAAAAGAAGACAAGTACTGCATATAAATATTTTGAATTCTTCAGCTGATCATTTAAATAACCTTGAATAACTTCCCATCCTTCCTCTTTTAATATGAAAATATCCTATCAGTTTCATTTCAGCCATCCTAACTAATAAACAAACCAGTGAAGGACAGCAAAGGAGTCAGTGCATCCATCAGCAGATTGGGTCACTAAGGAAACACTACAATTAAATGAAGCCTTATATATAGGGCAGACTGAATGCAGCATTTTTGAAGGTGATGATCTTTAACCATCCTTACATATTTCTGTGAATTTTAAAACTAAGGGCATGTCTACACTTACCTCCGGAGCGATCAATCCAGCAGGGGTCGATTTATCACATCTGGTGAAGATGTGATAAATGAACAGCCAAGCGCTCTGCCGTCGGTTCCGGTACTCCATCGGAGCGAAAGGCTCAGGCACAGTCAACGGGGGAGCATTAAGCTGTCGACTCACCACAGTGAAGATGCTGTGTTAAGTAGATCTAAGTACGTCGACTTCAGCTACTTTATTCACGTAGCTGAAGTTGCGTAACTTAGATCAATTCCCTCCCAGCATAGACCAGGCCTAGAATGACTAATTCTGATCAAAATGCACTTTGGTTAGCAAAATGTAGGCTTCCTTTACTAGAGAGGCCTCTGAATTTTATTGGGAGCATTCCAGTTGGGAAGATCCCGTGTACTGCAGTTGAGCCTTAGTGATCACAACTTCCATGATGCCTTGGGGAAAAAGTGAGATACTTCCTCTCCCAGGGAGTGCAGAGAGAGCAGGCTATGGACTCCATTTTGGCATTGGAGCAAAGCTTGCTTGTGTGGAGCTCTGTACCAGGAGCTTCTGCTAACGGCTCCTAGGAAGCCAGATGATGCTCCTGGGAGCTTGAGAGGTGGTTGGTGGTTTCACTGGGGCCAGGGAAGAGACTATTGCTGTGCCTAGAGGTGAATGAAGTGGGCCTGCATTGAAGGAACTGACAGTAACCCCTATCCCTATTTGGGAAAAGTACTTGCAAGGGAAGAGGCACAGCAAAAGAGATGCTAAGAAGTTGTCTGAGGAGAGGCAGAATGGTCTTCCTATCAAACCAGAACTCAGGGTTGTTGACATTTGGTTCAATCTTCAGCGCAGTCGTGCAGCTTGTTGACTGATACACTGAACCAGCAGAGTGTTGTCTCCAGCTTCAGATCTTCAAGTGCAGCCATGCAGGTGCTCTGAAATCCAGAGAAATGTACACTGTGGGGTGGAATAAATGGTGGCAGTGTAAATGCCAATAATACATTTCATTTACTACTGTATGTGATATTTGTTAATTGATTTGATTCAACTTTCCTCTGTGGATTTAAATTAGTAGTGACATTTAATCTTAGTCTGTTATACCCTGTTTCTTTCAGTTGTTAAGTATAGCTGTATTAACTCTAATTAATTATATTGGATGTATATTATTTATAAGTGGTATATTTGAGTTAAACCCATGCCACAGATGATAATGATGATTATTAGAATAGGTTTATTCCTGGAGGTTCCCAAGGCACACCACTGAGTGTGTACAGGAGCCAGCCATGTGGTGGCACCATCAATTTTCAATTCATTTAGGAGTAAAGGGACTGCAGCAGAGGGGTGGATAGAGGATTCCCACCTATCAAACATTATCACTGGGATAACCTCAGCTTTTGATAGGCAAAGAACCGAATAGATATGATAGGAGCTGGGGAAGTGGGGGAAATTATTCACTTTTCCACATTTAGCCTTTGCTTTAGCCTAAGTTTAAACTTAGCTTTTCCCAGTGCTCGAGGTTACTTCCCAGTTCATCCAGAAGCAGCTCCAACAAGAACATGCTGCAGAGATTTGTCGGAAATACAATCCCAGTATTTCCACAGATTGCAACTTCAGGTTCTCTTCAAGTCTCTCGCACTTGATTATCATGCAAATTAAAATGATTGCTCAGCTTTAACTCAGATGTCAAGGATTCTAAGGTTGTCAGTTCACCTTGGAAAACTATAAAGCGGAACTTATCTACAAATGTGTAGCACACTGACTCGTCCTATCAGCATGACAAGGATTGCTTACAGTTCCATCCTAATTAGTGTAGCCTTCACATCCTTATCTATGTTCTGTGCAGCAGTATAAAAACTTTATTTTGTTTAACATTTCAAGGTTCAAAGATTACTCCTCATGCATTTTAATGTATATATTAACATGGAGAAGTTAAGGGCTGTTAACTGCAGTACTGCATTACAAAAAAGAAAAAAAATAGCAACTACAGATAAGGTTTATTTAGTCCAGAATCTCAAAAGAATTTTACCAACATTGGTTAAGCTTCACAACTCCCATGATGTGTATGTAAATACTAATAGTATTAGTACTAGATAAACTAGATAAGCTGATGCCCAAAGGATCTAAGTGACTTGCCTAAAGTTACAATGCAAGTAGAAGCAGAGCTGGGAACAAAACTCAGGAGGTCTCATGTCAAAGTAATGTATTCTAACCACTAGCTTCCATTGCCTTGGAAAGAACATCCATATTTGACTTGATTCAGAGCTTCCTTTGTATGGCAGCCTATGTTCAGAAGTAATCACTGAGCGGTGTGGGAATGTGTCCTACAGCAGAAGAAAAAAGGCAGACCTCCTGAGAAACCTTCAAGAAAAGATTGCAGACTACTTCCATGAAAGTTTCCCTAAGATCTCTACAGAGGATTCATGGGATATCCTGGTGCACATATACAAACTGTTCCACAGGGCCTCCTCTGCCTAACTCTACAAGGCAATAAGAAGCAGATAGCTCTTTTTTTAATTACTTATGCCAGAAGATGAAGTGAAACAACCAATAGAGGTAGAGCTGCTATCTACTGCTCTTTCGGGAGTTCCATCCCTACAATATTAAAGCAAACTGCATACTTATCAGAGGTTCCTTCCCTTGCATCAGGCTCACCCATGCTGGAGTGTAGGGAATGGCTGGATTGAACAGAAGTCAAAAACAGGTCCTGGTCCACTGGGCCACAGAATCCCTCTCCTGGTTGCCTGTCCCCATACTCCTCCTCTCGCTGTTCACGGTGGGAGCCTGTGACTCGTGCTTCCCCAAAGTATCCACTGGGCTCTGATGATGAAGTCTCAGATGAGGATGGCATGCAGCTCTTTGTAGAAGTGGCAGGTCTGCAGCTCCTCTCTGAGCAATTGTTGATCTCTCTCGCCTTCTGGTTCGGCTGCTGCAGTTCCTTGGCTTCCACAAGGCACTGCTGCTGGTCCCTCTTGTAGCCCTTTTGCTCCATGCCCTGAGTGATCTGCTCGTAGATGTCCATGTTTCTATGGCTGGATCAGAACAGTCTCTGCACAGCCTCTTCTCTCCACAGATCCAGGACATCCAGCACTTCCTGAGTAGTCCAGACAAGAGCACATCTGCAGTGTGTAGTCAGCATGGTCAGCTGGGAAGTTGTTAGGTGTTCTCTCCAAGCTGGGCAACCTGGAAATTGAATTTCAAATATTCACAGGGCTTTAAAGGGGAGAGGCATGTGTCTTTGTACTTGGCTGCTAGGTGGCAATGTTCAAAACAGTGACAGTTAAGATGGGGCATTGTGGGACACCCTCTGGAGGTCATTAAAGTCATCTTAAGTAATGCAGTGTCTACGCTGATACTGTGTTGACCTAAATGCCACACGTCTCGTAGAGATGGAATTATTAATTCAGAATGGCAAGTGAGTTATGTTGATGGGAGTGAAATTTTATCGTAGACACTTACAGAGTTAGGCTGACATGAGCTGTCTTGTGTCTGCCTACCTCTGTAGTGTAGACCAGGCCCAAGACTGTGGCCACTTACTCAACTTGAAACTGGAGGTACAATACATAATTGTCCACCTGAATTTTATAGAACAAGTCAATTCAAACCAATCAGATCCCTCCCATCTCCAG
Organism: Dermatemys mawii; assembly: GCA_007922305.1. Classification (NCBI taxonomy): domain Eukaryota; kingdom Metazoa; phylum Chordata; order Testudines; family Dermatemydidae; genus Dermatemys; species Dermatemys mawii. The sequence continues at coordinate 41,569,168 of ML677334.1, read as the reverse complement.
GATTAACTAACACTCTCTCTCTCTGTCTCTCTGTTTATATATGAAAACAGTGAAGTAAATAAACTCTCTTGTTTAGAAAGCTAAAAGTCTAGGTGAACAATTTGAGGTCTTGCATCTGAGGCATCCTAACATTGACCTTTCTGACAACTGTTGTGCCAAGAGGTTTGCTCTCCACTGGTTGGGGCTGACACATAATTATGGTCCACTGAAAGAATACCATGGTTCCACTCAATAGCACCGACAGCTTTCCTCTTGATGACAATCACTTTAAATATATAAAAACAAAAGCATGCTGTAAAGTGCAAAATTTAAAAATTGCACTATGTGCAGCAATAGATCTATATTTCAGACAGGGTTGTTAATTTTTTCCTCTATTAAATGTTACCCATTCACCCTCTGCTGGAAATCTGTGTTCTTTTAAATCCTAAAATGAAATTATCTGAGAGGTTTCCAGGCACTTAGAGATAAGTTGAAAAAATTAAATAAACAGACAAAAAATTGATTAAGCAAAGATTTCAGTGCCAAATATCTCAACTCAGCACCAAAATACTTTTTATCTTGGTACTTATGTAATTCCCATCACCACAGTACATGAGATCTCACTATCTTTAATAGTGTTTAACCCCAGAACAGCCCTGAGAAATGGGGAATAAGATTATCCCTATTTTATAGATGGGGAACAGAGGCACAGAAAGGTTAAACAACTTGCCCAAGGTCACACAGAATGTTTGTGCAGAACAGGGACTTAAACCCAGGTCTCCCAAGACCTAGGCTAGTGCCCTAACCCTTGGACCATTCTTAAATACTTCAGCTGCTTCTTCAACCCATAATGAAATTCTCTTGGTATTTCCTAGTTCACAAAAAATATTTCAGAATAAGACAAAAATGATATTGTCACAAGCCATTACATTATTTCTTTTATTGGTAGCTGGGATGCAAATGAATGTTATTTAAGTCTGATCAGTGGTGATATTTGACATTTTATATATGCGTTAAACTCTAATCTCATTTTTGCTTTGCAGTTACCATTTCATGCATAACTTAATTTATAAATTATTTTCTGTTGCAGTAGAACTCAGACATGTATGATAAACTTATTTTGTAATTATTTAAAAAGTTAATGTATCCATTTTATTGACAAAAACCCAAAGAATTTTCACTGCTCCAAAACTAAAATATCAGAGATTTTAATTTGTGTATTTTAAATATTGTTTTGCATCTATATACAATAGTTTTGACAGATTTCAATGTTTTTCCAAAAAATTGTTATGCGCACCACAAGGAGTCACTTCAAACTCCACTACAATACAGCCACTTCTAGTTTGCAGTGTTGCAATGATGTAATAGTACAAAGCAATATCACACAACTGTTTAGGACCAAAATGAATAAGGATACCCACATTTAGTTTAAATTGCGAGGACCATATAGGTCGACAGAATGTAATTAGACAAGCTAATCTAGACAGAAAATTGGGTTTGATATTCTGCTCTTAAATTGTTTAAAAAATATCGTGGGATGTTTAATGGACCCCCGTTTTACATTTCAATCAAAAGGCAACACATGCAGCACTATGGTACTCCTCTAACCCTATGTTCGGACTGACTTTGATTCCTTCAAATCAGTATTGATTTGAAGGAAACACCACCACCTTTCTGCACCATGATAGAATGACCCATGCTGGGATCCCTAGAGAGTCTTCCCTCAAGCTTCTTCCCATGCATAATTCAGGAAGAGGGAGTAATCCAGACCTTTTAGTTCTTTTCCCGTAAGTCTAAATTCCATCAGTGATTCATGCTTTTTAAGGCACAAGGGACTATTATGACCATCTAGTCCAGGGGTAGGCAACACATGCCAAAGGCGGCACACGATCTGATTTTCAGTGGCACTCACACTGCCCAGATCCTGACCACCAGTTCAGGGGGCTCTGCATTTTAATTTAATTTTAAATGACGTTTCTTAAACATTTTAAAAACCTTATTTACTTTATAATATATAACTAAACTGTTGTATGTATATATACTTATAGAAAGAGATCTTCTAAAAACGTTAAAATGTATTACTGGCATGCGAAACCTAAAATTACAGTGAATAACTGAAGATTTGGCACAGCACTTCTGAAAGGTTGCCAACCCTGATCTAGTCTGTCCTGAATAATATAAGCCACAGAATTTCACTAAGTGATGCTTGCAACAATTCTAACTTCTGGTTGAGATATACAGCATCTCTTAGGATGTCTTCCTAACTTGATTTAAAGACTTCAAGTGATGGAGAATCCCTCACATCTCATAGTAAGTTGTACTGATGGGTAGATGTTACAGCCATACAAGCGTCTTTACTAGCTTATATAGATAAAGCATGTCTTCTCAATCAGTAGAAATCAGAACCATTTACATGTCTCCTTGCACACCAGTGGTTCCTGCTACACATGATGGCATTTGGGCTTTTACAACATTGATTTTAATTAATTTACATGACAGAGCCATATTCTGAAAGCATCGTCTGTGAACAACTACAATCTGCCACAGGAGATGGTTACCATTTAATTTTTAGAAGGCTGGCACATTCCAAATGACCACTCAAAGAGAAACAAAGTGGATGAGGTATTTTCTTTTACTGGACCATCTTCTGATGGAGATAGAGAAAAGTTTTCAAGCTTACAGAGAGTTCTTCTTCAGGACATACAGAGGCATGGATTCACTGTTCCTGATGAGCAGTGCTCCACACTCAGGAAGGGGGCAAAGTCTTTACCATTATTTGTATTAGGATAGTGCGTAGGAACCCCAATCAAGAAACAAGGCCCCATTTGTACTTAAGCCATATGTCAGGATTGCCTCCCCACTCTGAACTCTAGGGTTCAGATGTGGGGACCCGCATGAAAAAAGAAATACCCCTCTGCAAGCTTATTTTACCAGCTTGGGTTAAAATGTTTTTCCCCAGAACACAACTTCTTTTGTGTCTGGACTTGGTAAGCTGCCACCACCAAACTAGGTCTAGGGTAATTTGGGACCCTTCTTTCCCTTTCCACTAATCCCCCAAACTTCTTCCTTCCCTGGAAAGCTTGAGAGAATAAAAAAACCAAACCTTGCCCGATCCTGCGAGACGTCCCCGATCCAAAACCAGGATCTTACACAATGGAAAACAAGAAGTCAGCTTCTTAAAAGAAAGATTTTAATAAAAGAAAAAAGAAAGGAATAAGTTCCTTATAACCATCAATAGAACAGCATCTACCATAATTAACAAAAGGATTCAGAAACCAAACCTCTCCCCTGAGGCAACTTTCTCCCACTGTTGATATCTCTGCTGAAGCTTACAATATCAAGAAGCACCCAGCCAACACTCACCACTGAGAACCCTCCAAGTGATAAAAAGAAGGTAAATTTACTGACTACAGTACTTGATAGAATCTATAGTTACAGTGAAAGACACAGCTGTGTTCATCCCATAGCCGAGGTGAACAGAGAGAGAGCCAGAGAGAAACTGAAACTTAAAATCCTTTGTCTCCTGAGGAATTTCTCATTGGTCAGTTGTCCACCTCTCAGGTTACCTTTAGCTTAACCCCTTACAGGTAAACACTAATTCTAGGCTACTTCACACTTATGACACCATCCTTCCTCTTCTGCTATGATGGGAGTTTCTTGGGGGCCTGCTTGGCATTCAGTCTAAGAAAGCAGCCTCAAAGCTGCTGCTGTAACTCACAGTTGGCTGTCTAGGATCCCAAAGAGCTTTTTCAGAAAGCTGCACTGCAGTCACCCTCTAAGCATTTTCTGCCCTCCGCCCACCCATGACGTGTCTGAGAGGATGATGGCAAAAAGCCATTATATCAGCTCTTTGTTGATAGGGGAATCCCCCTATGTTAGGTATATTCCTTGGCAGCCAGATCCACTGGCTTCACATTGCTGGAGACGATTGCATGCATGTCAGCATCCCTCAGAGGATTCACTCCCTGCAAAATATCATCTAAATGCATTAAACACAGCCCTGGATTTTAGATGACAGTACAGGAAAGCTCTGCCCAGAGCCACTGCCACCATAGCAAGAGCAAGCTGCACAGAATGTCATTTGGATGTGTGGTGAGGGGAGGAAAGGAACAGGCAGCTGAAGGAAACAGCAATTTGAGATGGGGCAAGAGGTGAACAGAATTAGCCAAGAGTGAGGCACATCACAGACTACATTATAATTTTGAATTAGTGTATTCTGCCATAACACTCTACAATTCAATTATCATAGGCAACAAAGACTGGGATGTAGCAGTTGTGCCCAGTGGGTGGCGTCAAGGGTTAGAGCCAGATGCTAGAGCCAAGCGTTAGAGCTAAGTCAGAAGTCAGGAATACGAGCCAAATGTCAGAGTTGGGTTACCTGCAACTAGGCAAGGCAGGGGCAAGTCTGGAATAAGGTGTGAATAGGACTGGAACAAGGCAAAACAGGCGTAGGAACTATCTCAGCTATGGGCTTTGAGCAGTCTCTGAACTGTTGCTGGGCCCAAGAGATGGTCTGCTGATCCCTGCCACAAGTCAGGCAGTGTAGCCAATCAGGCAGAGCCTATTATAGACCAGCTGTGCTTGTTAGGTTGCCTGGAGACCGGCTCTGCTGTTTGACAATAAAGAACTTTAATTTTGAAATGAAGAGTCCTTCCCTCACATCCCCTCCCCCAAAAAGCACTCCCCCCACAACAAAAAAACAGTCATCCAAGTTCTGTTACTGGAGGGCAGAGTGTACAGGCAGATCTTATATTTGTTGACACAAACTCATATATGAATCCTCCCTAAACCAATTTATTTTTCTTCTACCTCTATTTACGGTTTATTAGTCTTATTTTTTGCCTGCTTACATTTAAGATCTAATCATCATCTAGATCATAAAAGTTAGAATTCTGTAACTGTTGACACTAGTGTCATCCTTCATAACAGAAGGAAAATATTTCTTCCAGGTGTAGGTGAATATTGTAAAGCCCAGAGTTCATTTTAAGATAGGTAATGTAGCAAGTTGACAAAATGACCAAACACCTATTTTTGTTGAATGCATGTTGCATGTCAAACACACTCAAAATTGACTTTAATTTAAACATTAACCATCTGCATGAGTACAGCACATGAGAAGTTGAACTCAAGAGCAGCTATGATGATTTATAATCACTTCACTCCCTGCATAGTTATTAAAAATAATTTAAGATGCAGAGTATATTGAAAACATTGCAAATACACTAACTAGGCTGTAAGATTTGGTCAGAGACTCTCATTGTTTTGCATTTGTACAGAGCATAGCACAACAGGATCTTAGGTCATGACTGGGGGTGCAGTAACACCAAAGTTAAAAAGTGGGAAAATAAAAAGCAAAGAATAAAAGCCTAGGGAGTGGAACAGAGAGGAGACAAGTAACAGAAAGGAGGAAAATGTGGAGAGAGACAAATTACTTTTTGTTACAGAAATAGAAGGAACAGGAATGATGATTGTGCTCTGCTTCCACACATCACCCCTCCTCGCCATGGGAATTTCATTGGTTTCCAAATCCGGAGGAATTATCACAAATTCAACATTTTGGTAAGCCGCTAGCTTATCATGCAAGAAATTGCTTCACCTCAGATAGGCAAAGAAATGTTTGACATGAAGGCAGCAAAATGTTTTCAACAAAGGGAAATTCAGTCAATGCCTGAGTCTTAGACTTAGATGGAAGGTTCTAGAGAAGAACAAAAGATGATTCTATTTTACTCAGTGTACTTTGTGCTTGGAAAACCCCAACCCTACCAGTTTCATAATTTTGGAATGTCTATACTGGCCAATAGACCATATTAGAACCATCAGATTTGGAAAACACTTAAGAATTTAACCAAGTTCCACAGCCCTGGCAAAAACTCACTGTAGATAAGGTTTTGGATTTCATTCATTATTTACAACCACATTTAAAAAGTTTATCCAATGTAATAGATATGGGTTGTTGATTAATCACAGTTAATGACTAATGCAAAAAAAAAATGATTAAAAAAATTAATCGTGATTAATCAGTTTTAATCAATTGTTCACATTGTAAATATTTAATACATTTAATTGAATACCAATTAAATGTATTACATATTTTGGATTTTTTTTACATTTCCAAAATTTATTGATTTTAATTACAATACAGAATACAAAGTGTACACTGCTCACTTTATATTATTACAAATATTTGCCGTGAAAGTGAAACTTACAAATGTAGATTTTGTTTTGCCATACTTGCACTCAAAAACAAAACAATGTAAAACTTGAGAGCCTACCAGTCGACTCACTCCCACTTCTCGTTCAGTCAGTTGCCAAGACAAACAAGCTTGTTTACATTGACGGGAGATAAGGCTGCCCACTTCGTATTTACAATGTCACCAGAAAATGAGAATAGGTGTTCGCATGGGAATTTTATAGCTGACATTGCAAGGTATTTATGTGCAAATATGCTAAATATTCTTATGCCTCTTCATGCTTTGGCCACCATTCCAGAGGACATGCTTTCATGCTGACGACACTTGTTAAAAAAAATTGCATTATTTAAATTTGTGACTCTACTGCTTGTGGGGTTGGGGAATTGCATCTCTGGCTCTATTTTACTGCATTCTGCCATATATTTCATGTTATAATAGTCTTGTATGATGATTCAGCACATGCTCATTTTAAGAACACTTTCGTGCAGATTTTACAAAATGCAAAGAAGGTACCAACGTGAGATTTCTAAAGATTGCTATAGCACATGACCCAAGGTTTAAGAATATGAGGTGTTGTCCAAAATCTGAGATGGATGAGGTGTGGAGCATGATTTCAGAAGTCTTAAAGGATCAAAATCCAGTGCAGAAACTACAGAGCCTGAACAACCAAAAAAGAAATGAAGTTTCAATCCTGACTGGGGCTTCTAGGTGCAATTTCAATACAAATACCAATCAGCTACTGCCAGCAAGGTACAGGTCTTAAAGAAAGAGAAAAAACCTTGTTTTTTGACCCAAAGAGCAAGTTAAACTTTTCTACCCTATTTACATAGGTAAGCATTTTTATGCCATTCATAAAAATGGATAAATTTTAGACTTAAAATATGGAAAACAGTACTTGAAATATTTGATTTTTGAACACTAAATTTCTAGCAAGTCCTGTTTGGCAAATAACATCTCTAAACAGATATTGAACCAGTAAAGGGGCTTTTGTGTAAGAGTTGTTCGATAATAATTAGTACACCAGAACCATGGGATGTATAACTTCTTTCAGAACTTCCTTTAGAAAAAAAGTTTTAAAAGAGTGTATAAACTAAAGCACTTCTGCTTTCTTTGGCTGAAGAAACACCTGTATGAGTTTGAGGAAAGGTGGGGATGGGGACCACAATTTTAACAAGTTAATTTCCTAAGTGCATTTTTATATTGTTAGTTGTACCGAATAATTCAAGATGTCTACGGAAAGAATTTAATGAGGAAGTTCAAAATGCAGGAGGTAAGATATCAGATTGGATGAAGCCAGTTTTGAGATTTCCAGAACAAGATATTAGGTACATCATAAGAAATGTTATAGAAAATGCTTGCCCTTCAAAAATAATTTGCCCAACCATACACAATGCAGTATGACAAAAGAGTAAAAGCCAGAAAAATCTTTTCAATTTCTTTATTGTAGAAAAACAAAGGCTTACACTTGACTTCCAAAGTCAAGCATTATTGACACACAGCATTATTTCATTAATTTAAGAAGTTAGTACATTAAGTTATCTTCAGAAACCTTTAGAGAATGCATCCATCCAATATAAAACAGAAAACCTGCTCCCTCTCTCAATGTACTATGTTCTTTACATGATCAAATGAAAATCCTTTCATTTTACACCACAAGCCTGTCTTTACCCATGTTTCAGCTAAAGGGGAATTTTAAATATAAGATTGTGTGTGTGATTTTCCCCATCCTAGGCAGACATAGATGGGAGCACAGTCTGATGAAAATGGCAGTACATTTAAAGCCTGGATTTTTGTAGGTTAGTATACATCTGGTTATCCAGACAATTCATAAAGTGACTGACAGACACGTGCCCTTCTATTAACTCTAACCGATCAAACCACCAGAAATTTGGCAGCTTAATGTTACTTCCACACGAGACACTAGTGAGTCCTGTTTCTCATGGTGCATGTAGGTATCCTCTCCCATTCCATCTCTCACTAGACCATTTCTCAACAAAGTGTTTTGCTACTACTGTAGCAACAGAAACTATTGACAAAATAAGATTATGGAAAATTAAGTCATATAGGGTTGTGGTTAAAACTGAATTCTATGCAAGAGCATTCTTGGGGGGAAAGGTTTTTTTTTAAAAAAATATAGATTTTTCTAGACACAATAAGCACTGAAGTCCCCCAAAAAGCCACTTTAACTTTTGACCTTGTACAAAATTACATATTCAGACTCAGATAACTAACTAAAAAGACTGATATCTTAACTGAAACCTCCACAGCAGAATAAAAAGGCAGAATTAAAGATAACGGATAAGCAGCAAGATATTCCTCACTGCTCAGACTCACATTCTGATTATTTAGTACTGAGTTGTGCCAGCACTGAAAGTTACTGGAAGCTCAAGTGACCTGTTATTAAGTGAAGTGTTTTGTAACATAACACAATTGAACCTGCATCATGTTTAAAGAAGTTCTGAAACAAAATATAAAATAACTACAAGCATCTCACTCTTCAAATATAAGAGAACTAAGACTAAAAGGTCTGGAAAGTCTTTCACAGCTTAAAAAACCTCAATTTTCTATTTACAACCAAACTACCCAAATTAAAATATGTATTTCTATTTATTATACACGAAAAGAGGAAATTCATATGAGGTGGAGGGGGAGGCAAAAAAAGCCATACTACACACCTGAAATTTTTTTATTTGATAAGAAAAAGTACTCATGTTTCTCTCTTCTACAGGAAGATAGTCATTTCAAGCAGGGAAATAGGAGAATCTCTTTCCTAAAGAAAATGAAAATGCAGGATTCTAAATTAGTCAATTACCACAGCTCAAAGAAAACCAATGAGCTTTGTGAAAATAAGTTCTTAATCTATGATGTACTCATCTTCCACCCTTCAACTGCAAAATCTCTCAAGTCATGCATTTCGTTTGTTGTGCTCTGCACTGCAGCTTCTGTGCAAAGCCAGCTGTTACTAAACTATTTTAAAAGAAGAACCAACTTTCTTTTACAACAGGGAAAAGAACACAGCAGTTGCTGCCTCAAGTTCAATTTACCTGCAGATTAATTCCAACACAAAATCTTCTATTTAAGATAATCCATATTTGTATTTAGAACTATTTCTCTTAATTCAGTATTATAGCATGTAATATATTAAGCGATTAAGCTGCCTTATACAGAAGACATTACTATATATATTATATTGTAATATGTCCTTTTAAAACATCAAAGCTAGAAAAGCTCATGGCTCACTATCCAACTGAATCTTATATAGCTTCAATACTGAGAGAAAGAGGAGCATAATAAGTTTGGTTGCTATGGAAATCTCCATGGCATCAATGTCAACCAAAGAACCAAAGGTTGTTCTGTGGCTTATCCCTTGAGATCTCAACTCTGGAGAAAATTTAGTCCTGTTAAGTGTCATGAAAAACGACTTTCATGATTAAACAGCTAACAAAAATGCATTCCTCTGACAAATATCCCTCTATCAGGGGCTCTATTAGCTTTCCTTCCACAGCCTACAACTTGTACCAAACCTTGCTCAAAAATGTGTTTTTAAATAAAATATTTTTCTCTTTCAAAATAAGTCACAATCTGCACTTAAAGCCTGGTGTACAGTGGCAAGATTTTTCATCCAAAGGCAGCTTTTGGTGACAAAACAGCAAAGGAGTACGTGCTGCAAAGCCACTTTATGCGCCGAAAATACTCAGTCGCAATGCTGTAATAAAATCACACCGAAAAAAGTTATAAGGCTTTTTGCACCTAGACTTTGGCCCCTTAGTGCCAGTGTAGACACCGTGCTTGATTTTAGCACTATTATTGACCTCCACATGGTGTCCCACAATGCTCATCCTGACCGCTCAGGTCAGCAGTTTCAATGCTGCTGCCCTGATGCTAAGTAAACAACATTCCGCCACTTCCCCTTTAAAGCCCAGGAAATGTTGAAATTCTACTTCCTGTTTGCTCACTGTGAAAAGCTCACATCACATTTTCCTAGCTGACCATGGCAACTCCATGCAGCAAACAATCTCCCGCTTGGACCACTTCAGAGCTACTGGATCTGATAAGTGTTGAGGGGGAGGGAGAGGAGGCTGTCCAGTCCCAGCTGGGCTCCAGCTGTAGTAATTTCAATACTTATGGTCAGATTGCGTGCAGCTTGCATGAAAAGGGATATGACCAGGACATGCTGCAGGGCAGAGCAAAAGTGAAGGAGCTGAGGAACACGTACTGCAAGACGAGCAAGGCAAACTGTCACTCCGGTGCTGTGCCCCAGAGCTGTTGTTTTTACAAGGAATTGGACGCTATCCTAGGTGACAACCCCACCTCCACTGCAAAGAGCACCATAGAGACTTCGGTGGGTCTGGAGCCAGTGGGAAGTGGACCTAACCCAGAGGAGGTCCTTGATGAAGTTGTGGAGCCCAATGATATGTCCAGTCAGGAGCTGTTCTCCACTCCAGTCATTCTCTTGCAAGCTGGAAGCAGGAGAGGAGACTCCTGGTAAGTGGTTTTGCTTTGTGAAGTTCAGAAGCGGGTTGAGGGCAGAGAAATGTAGAAGGCTGGCTTTGTTTCTGTGTGCTGGACATTTTCCCGCACAGTTAGGCAGAACAGACAGTTGATGCACACCAAGATTTCATGGGAATCCTCCAGAGAGATCTCTAGAAAACATTCCTGGAGGTACTCAGCAATCCTCTGCTGGAGGTTCCTGGACAGAGCTGCTTTGTTCCTTCCCCTACTAAGAGAGACTTTCCCACACCACACTGCAATTACTTGGGCAGGGAGCACACAGGCAAGCAACACAGGGACCGGGCAGAAGCGGCAAGCATGTTGCAGATCCACCCTTGCTTCCCTGCTTACCCTCAGGAGTGAGCTATCTTCCATAGTGACCACTGCCTGTGGAAAATGGTGGGAAAATTTAAAGTGTTGCCCCCATAAGTGCCCCCCAACCTTTTCAGATTGCTTTTCTGCAGTAAACAAGGCCCCTGCCCCTGGCTTCACTCACCATTCATGGGGTCTTCTGCCTCATGCGTGCTTCCTAGGATCACCAAGAAAGTGATAGCTATGTTACCAGCAGTGTACTGTTACTATTTCAATGCTCTGTGTGTAGTTGACAATAGTGCTTCTGTTTATTGTTAATTATGCCTATCCAGACTTGACCTTGAGAACTAACCTTAACCCTCCCCCCCACCAACAGCAGCAGAGCATCTGCACAAGATAAGAAAATGGCCAAGACGGACCAAGGAAAACATGTTCCAGGTGATGCTGCAGCAGTCAGAGGCAGAAAACACTGAATGCAAGTGGAGGGAAAGTGAAAAGCAGGAAAGACAAGAGAAGGATTCTTACAAAAGGGATGACATAGAGGCTGGCGTGCTGGAGTGTCTAACAAACATGCTCCAGACTCTCGTAACACAGCAGACTGTGCAGATGTGTGCCCGCCCTCCCCTTCAGCACATTCAGAACTCTCTCATGCAATCCTCAAACTCTCCCTGCACGTCCCTTTCTGACACTTGGCGCTTTCCTCAACACTTCACCCTCACAGACAGCATTTCAAATGAAACCTGGACCTATACTCAGCTATGAAAATCAGCCCCCAGCCTGTACCTTCTCCCCCATCAACAGTGTGCCTGTGTGTGTGTGTCCGTATTGTGTTTTGGTTTATTTTGCAATAAAAACAAAAAAGTTTTTTAAATTATAAGCACTTTTTATTTGTTTCCATGCAAGGTATGATACCTCATGGAACTGCAAGTCCACAGGTCCTTTTATTAGTTCCTTACATTGAATCCTAGGTCTTAACAATCAACTGCTTTCTAGCATACAATTAATCATTGCAGTCCTAGGCATAGCAACAAACGTTACTGGTTTTCACCTTTGAAGTGTTGCCTCATGGCATCCCTGATTCTTGTTGCACCCCTCTCACAGTCCTGGAATCTGGTGGCTCAAAATCAGCAGCCAGGTGTTCTGCCTCGGCAGTCCACCCTTGAGTAAATCATTTGCCCTTCCCTTCACAAATATTATGCAGCATACAACATGGAGCTATAGCTGTAAGAATATTTTCCTCATTCAGGTCTAACCTGCCATATAGACATCGCTAGCGTGATTTTAATTGCCAAACACATATTCAACAGTTATTCTGCCCTATTCAGCCAGTTGCTGAACTGCTTCATATTGCTATCTCGGTTTTCTGTATATGGTTTCATGATCCATGGCATTAAGGGGTATGCCGGGTCTCCCAGGATCATTATGGACATTTTGACTTCCCCTGTGGTGATCTTCTGTTCTGGAAAGAAAGTCTCTGCTTGCAGCTTTCTGCATAGGCCAGTGCTTATAAATACATGTCTCATGCACCTTTCCAGATCACCCCACATTAATGTCAGTGAAATGTCCACTGTGATCTACAAGCGCCTGAAAAACCATGAAGAAATATCCCTTCTGACTGATCACAAAGTGGACCGGTGCTAGAACTGGAATGTGTGTGCCATATATCTTCCCTCCACAGTTAGGGAAATCCATTTCAGCAACACCATCCACAATTTCATGCACACTGCCAAGAGTCACGGTCTTCTGCAGCAGGATGCAATTAATGGCCTTGCACACTTGTGTTAACACAAGCACAACAGTCGACTTCCCCACTCCAAACTAGTTTCCAGACTGCAATTGCCACGTGCTTCTGAGAGGGCAGCTCTCATTCAGGAGTCCTTGTGCAGCAGGGTTGGGGCAAGCTCAGCACACAGTTCCAGGGCATCCGAAAGTTCTGCAGCATAACAATGCGATCCTACCACCCTGTGCTCTAGTTTCCCAAGCCCAAAAGCGACGTTCCACTGTGTTCAGTTCCTCTGTGAATGTCAAAGTAATCTAATGTTGCTGCTTTGCATGTCGGACACCATGTCAGGCAATTGTGATTGCTGCTGCCTTTGTAACTTCAAGAATAACTCTACTGCCACTCACAATGTGCTAGTGAGAGCTAGCAAAGCAGTGGAGAGCAATGCGGGATTCATTCCTGCAGTTAGATGTGGTGGGAAAAGCAGAAAACAAGGGACATTGAAAAATGCCACGAACTGAAGATGGAAGCACATGGAACCCTGGGACAGAAAGCAGTGCATCACAGGGCACTGACCCATGATGTGCCGTGATCCCCTCCACCTTCCTACAAGGCCTACTGGCAGAAGGGGGAGAGCTGCACTGTGGGATTGCTACCCACAGTGCACTGCTCTCCTTAGCAATGCAAGTGCCGCAATTGTGATCACACTATCCCACCACTGAAAGACAATCTGAACACACAATAGCGGTTTTCTTTAAGCTCTTGGAGTAAAAACTTTGCCAGGGTAGACATGGCCTAAGATTACTATGAATCATAAACCATTCAAAAGAAGTTTTGAAAGGGTATTTGGTATTACAGATCTGTATGAGAGAATTAGCTGTTTGAGGAAGCTTATATTTACGCCTCCCCCATCAAACTGCACCCAGATTTTTCAGAATCTGTAGATATGTTTTTTCCTAGTGCAAATTAAGTTTTACTTGTAAAGCTCAACCAAGGACTGACATTCCCATGACAAAACTTCTTTATAATGCAGTCCCCAAACAATTTTTACTTGTTTAAAATATTAGTTAGTAAAGAACTATTTTAATAAATAACTCTCTTGTAGATCTTGCATTTAACACAAGTTCTGTGGAAAACTGCCAGTAACTGATTTTAGTACTGCCATATAACAAAGCAATTCTGTGCTTAACAACAAGTTATCTTTAACTTTAAAGCATAAAAAAGGTATTTCTTTCAAAAATGTGCAGTAGCTAAAACAAGGGTGTCTTTATGGAAAGCCCAAGCCGTCTTCAGCCATCATAATATCAAAGGGTCTTTAAGAGTTATCTATTTCATTTTATGCTGTCCTGCAATTTTTCCTCTTCTGTTCCTGTAAAAGGATGACCCTGATATACGTAAGCCACAATGTTACTAGACTATCACATGTAGCAAGGACTACAGCATATTTTAACTGATTGTTGCCTGTGAACAAACAGTTTAGGAACATTAATCTTCAGAGACAACAGTCAGAATAATGAAATGTTAACCAAAAATAATTAAGAAAGCATTCAGGTCCCCATCCTTCTCCCAACCATATTTGATAAGAAGATTTGAATACATGCAAGTCAAAACTAGCAAAATACAGACAAAAGGTCCTCTTCTGTGAAGATCATCATTAAATGACTGACTTCAATAAATAAGGCTATTTGGAAATTCTACAGAATCCTTTTAACTAAGAAACTTAGTCTTTTTTCTTATCAAGTATATGCTTCTGTCCATGTTCTCCATCTGAAAGTTCTGCAGATTTTTCTTTATTTTCCTGCTCTTGTTCTTCCTCACTGCCTTCATCTGTAAGTTCCCTATCTCCAGTTTCCTTTTTAGATGTCTCATTTTCCTCTACACCTCCATTGGTGTCAGCTGTGTAGATTCCATAGCACATGATGCTAATGACACCCAGTGGCAGACCAAAGAGAAAGCAGCCCAGAAGTGGAGAACTCTTGAATATAGACTGTTGAAATATAATTTGAAGACAAAAGCACTTTAGAGGATATTTAAGTTACCTTACAACATTTCTTACTGTTTCACTATATTTATTTCTAAACACCCTAATAGATTAAATCAGTTTTTTCAGAAAAGGTGTAAGAGCCATTATGCCAATGCTGTTTTTAACTTGTGAGTCTTTGATCCTGAAGAGAAATGCTTTCACTAGGAAGCTGAAAAGCAGTATGACAACTATGTATTTTGTAATTTGAAAAACAGGCATGAGAAACTGTTGAGTTAATATTGAGACTTTAAAAACACACTGAAGTTTTGAATGTGCCAGTAGTAGCACCTAATACTAAAGTTGCCTGACACTTGCCATGAAATGACCCTGTCTTTATTTACTTTGACAAACTTTAACTGTTGGAAGCTGAAATTTTCAATTCCAGGTGTATGCTTTAGGCTGATTTTTACATATTACTTACACACACACAAAATCAGCCTGACACAAACATTTGGCATTGAAAATATATACGTTATATGTAAAGAGAGATATAGTTATATACATTTTATCCAAGAGTGTTCAGACATTTCTGAGAATGAGACCAGGGAAAGTAACATTTTTATAGGTTAAAAGAATTCTGGCAATCTATTCTTTGGAAAGCTCTACTGTCCTAGGCTTTATAGCAGGGACTTGACGTCTAGGAAGTGGGTAGCCTTTGTGCAGAGATAGCCTTTTAACACCCCCAGGAAAACGTGTCCACATTTGGCCACGTTGTAAGCCTACCTCAGTTAGTACAAGGTCAATAGAGACTTGCTAGGGTTTAACAACTAAAATCTCAAAGATTCCATCCTCACTAAGCATGCCTGAGCTTGCTCCCACTTTGTTTTTTCCAGTGTTGGAAGTTATACAGTAAATGAGGCAGTGGACAGAAGGAAGAAAAAGGATGGTCTCATGGTTTAGAGCACGGATGGGCAAACTACGGCCCGCGGGCCACATCCGGCCCAGGAGGCCGTCCCATCCGGCCTGCAGCTGGGGAGGCTGCCCCGGCCCCTCCCCTGGAGCCGCGCAGCGTGGGCACAGCTGCGGGGTCGGGGCTGTGTGCCCTCCCCCATCTCCTGGAACCGGGCCGTGCGGGCAGCTGTGGGGGCTGCATGCTTCCCCTTACCCCCAGAGCTGTGCCTCAGGGGCAGCACTCCGGGGGCTGGGGCTGCACGCTGGCTCCTCCCCTGGAGCCACGCGGGGAGCGCTCCAGGGGGCTGGGGCGGCACTCTGGTCCCTGCCTCGGAGCCGCGCCCTGCTGGAAGCCCTCTGGGGGCCGGGGCTGTGCACTCTGCCCCTCTCCCGGAACCACCCTGCGCGGGCAGAGCTCTGGGAGCCCGGGCTGTATGCTCCCCCCGCCCCGAGCAGCTATGGGAAGAGGGAAAATGGGGGGGGGGGGTTCCGGGGGGGGGGTGGGGGGGGGTTGGGGGGGGTAGTCAGAGAGCAGGGTGGGTTGGATGGGAGTGGGGTTCTGGGGTGGTGGTTAGGGGTTGGGACAGTCAGGGGACAGGGAGCAGGGGAATTGGGTAGGGGGTGGGGTCCGGGGGATGGTTAGAGGTCTGTTGAAGGGGCAGTCAGGGGACAAGGTGTGTGTGTGGGGGGTTGGATGGGTCAGGGATTCTCAGGGGCAGGAAGTGGGAGGGGGCAGTCAGGGGGCGGGGCCTTGCCTACCCAGCCCTCGATATAATTTCACAAATCCTATGCGGCCCTCGGGCCAAAATGTTTGCCTACCCCTGGTTTAGAGTGTTGAATGTTGCTTTTGAGAACGGATTCTATCCCTGTCTCTGACACCGATTTTCTATTCTATGCTAGGCAAGTCATTTAAACCAATCTTTCACAGGTGGACACTAATTGAGTGCTCTTATGGTAGGAATATCTGACTTGAGATGTTTGGTATGATTTGAGGAAATGGGGAGCATTCTCAGCTGCAGTTAACTTGGTTGGAGCTGTATTCTGAACATATGAAGTGCTGCTATATAAATTTTAAATACTATGAAAATCAGGTCCTAGATGTCTTAAATCAGGCACTCTTAGTGGATAGTTTTGACCTTACTATCATGGTGCTCAGTCTCCCATTTGTAAAATGATAAGAAGAGTTATTTAAGTTAAGAGCCAATGTGGGAACAAGAACAAATGGACATAAAGTGGCATCAGGAAGGTTAGGCTTGAAATTAGATGAAGGTTTCTAACCATCAAAGGAGTGAAGTTCTGGAATAGCATTCAAAGAGGAGCAGGGGAGGAGGCAAAAAACTTAACTGGCTTCAAGACTGAGCTTGGTAAGTTTACGGACAGATTTGTATGATGAAACTGCCTACAATAAAAAGTGGCCCATCTGAGACTGTTAGTAAATATGCCCAACGGCCAGAGATGGTACACTAATGGAGGGCTCTGAATTACTACTATGAAGTCTTTTACAGGTATCTGGCTGGTGGATCTTGCTGACGTGCTCAGGATTTAACTGATCACCATATTTGGGGTTGTGAAGGAATCCTTCCCTCCCCAGAGGCCAGACTGCAGAGACCCTGTGGGTTTTTGCTTTCCTCTGAAGCATGGAGCACAGGTGACTAGAGTCAATGGTGGATTCTCTGTAACTTGAAGTCTTTAAATAGTGATTTAAAGACATCAATAACTAAGCGGTTACGATCTATTACAGCAGTGAGTGGCTTAGTTAGATGATGTGCAGGAAGTCAGACAATGATCAAGATCCTCCCTTCTTGTCTGAAAGTTTGAGAGTATCTCACACGGGTGTTGTGAAGACGGAGTAATTAAAGTCTGTGAAGCACTCAGAAACTGCAGTGATGAGCACCATGTAAAAGACTCTGCAAAAATTAATAATTTGTCTTCAGAGTAGGGTGCAAATAATATGCAGTAAATATGGCAGGGGCGGGAGGAAGAGTAAGAAAGAGGAACATTAAACAGGTAAAAAACAAAATACTGAATATTTGCTCACTAATTATGTGAGCACAATCCATGTTGGATTTCTATGGAAAAAAAATAGTATGTGATCATGTCATTAAAGAAAGCATCCTGAGGTGTATGCATAAGGGAGATGAATTAAAGTCTCACAGGCAACTTTAATACTGGAATTTCCTAACTTTTGAGTGCTTGACTTTGCAACCTTAATACGTTCTTTTAATGTAGGGTTTTTTTGTGTGTAATTTATTATAAGATTTTCTTGCTTTTCTGCTGAGAGGGAAATGGTTTTATCTAAATCTTTCCACCAAGGTCTTTTAACCTTAATTGATCTACAAAAAGAAAGGAAACCTCTCCCAATGTGCATACATTTACACAACAGATATTCAGTACCACATCTGGACTTTTTCTAAGTAAAAAATAAGACTAGTAACCTAAAATATAGCTTTAAAACTTCACTAAATATAGTATTTTCTCCCACTATACCTTAACTGAATGGACTGACAGTAACATTTTTCAGTGTAGGTAGGTTCCACAACTGTCAGTAAATGGGTTCCAGAAATGTCAGAAACAAAGCTTTTGAACAGCTTTTGAATCCTCCAGTGCTATGCCTTTTAACTTGACCTTATTTATTTTAATTGACAATAAAAAGGAAACTGTCCATCATATTTCTGACACCAAAAATTCAACATTTCAGTACTCTGTAAAATATATTTTAAAACAGTTTATAGAGTTCTCTTTAATCATCTGAGAGGGTTTTTTTTAAAAAAATCAGAATGTGTGTGTAATTACTGGGAATATATTCAGTGACTTTAAAGTAAAGGCATTTTTCAAAAAGGCATATAAGTCTTTTTGAACATGAAAATATGAGGCTATTCTGCTTTGTATTCCAACTGCACGTCGGGTTTTACTTACCACTACAGTAGACTTGGCATCATAAATTATTCTCTTGATTCTTTGCAGAAACCCATCACCACCTTGTGCCTGAAATTTCAAAAGGAAACAGGTATCAAAATAATCAGTGCTGTTCAGTTAAATTTTATAAGTTCACATTTTATTTTTCATTTGCCTCCTTAATTTATGCAGCCTTTAATCATTCTGTACCGGCGCGACGACTCACCCCTGCGACACCTCCTTCTGGTTGTCCAGGGAATTAGCTCTTTTCCAGCTGGAGCGGTATCCCCACAGTCTCTGGGTCTCCCCTCCCCAGGGAGCCCCCACCTTGCCTCACACTATGGCTACTGCCAGTCAGCAACGAGCCCTTGCTCTCTGGGGCAGACTGCAGTGTAAGAGCCAGTCATTATCGGCAAAGGGGGTTTGGACCTGCTGCCTTTGCCTAACCCCAGGCTACCCCCTAACAGAGCCTCAATACCTGCTTTGGGCCCTTATGCAAGGCCTCAGCCTGGGGAATTGCCAGGCAGGTGCTCCCTAGCCCCTCTTGCCTTTCTCCAGCACTGCTCTACCTCAGGTACGCTGCTCAGCTCCCAGACAGTTAGGTCCTTCCCTCTCGGAAGCTAGAGAGAGGGACTGTTAAACTCCTGGCTCACTGGCATTTTATAGGGCCAGCTGCGGCCTGATTGGGGTGTGGCCAAGTTGTGGCTGCCTTCCCCATCAGCCTAGCCTCTTCTCGCAGCCCCAGCCCTCTCTCAGGGCCGGCTTTAAACCCTTTCAGGGCTGGAGAGGGTGATTACCCCACTACACACTCCAAAAGGCTTTACCAATTCCTGTTTTTCCCTTGGAAAAGAATAGCTATTAGGGGTAGATATTCTGGTACCTCATGATGCTCAGTCATTTTTCAAGTTCTTCGAAAGTAGATGTTTCAATAATCTCTTGAAAGACTGGCATTCTCTCTTCACTCACAAGCCTGATCTTCGCTGGGGGTGGGGATCGACTGCAGATACATAGCTGAAGTCTGCGTATCTGCAGCTGACTTATCTGCCGTCCTTACGGTGGTGGCAGTCAGTGGCACGCTCCCCCGTCGACTCCAGCTTACACCTCCGGTCAAGCTGGAGTTACGGAGTCGATGGGGGCAGCGCTGGAGATCGATTTATCATGTCTTGACAGGACGCGATAAATCCATCGCCATAAGATCGATCCCTCCCCGCTGTAGTGAAGACAAGCCCACAAGATCATTTTGCTTTAACTGAACAGGGTCAATTGCTGCAGCAGTACTGGTATTCTTCACCATCTCCTCTACTACATACTGGTAGTGACTACTTACCAGTTCAACTAGCTTATCAGTACAGAGCCACTCACTTGTTCATTCCCCCTTTGGAACACTGATCATTTTTCATGCTTATAGGCCATATGCATGATTCCCAAGGATTTAAACCTTGAGTATAATGTTATAAGAAGTTGTGATGCCCAGACTCCACCTCCTGGTTCCTTCCACTATCTCAGTTTGCAAAAGAAACTCTGAAGAAGTGGAAAGGAAGGTAGAGAGCATGAATCTATGTGTAGCAGTCTAAGAAGTAACCTCCTCTTCCTCTGTGTATTGTCAGTGAATTTCACAAGAGTGGAGACTAACATGAACCACCATTGAACAAGTTGGGTCTGATGACAATTATATAAACAGAGCTTGACAGTCTGCTCTCCTGAATTCAACATCTGATGGCCACCAAGATAGGGCTTGTACTTAGAGTGGGTCAGAAATTTTCTGTTGGAATGATTTTCTGATGGAAAACACAGTTTCCACAAAATTGAAATTTCCCATCGGAGTGGAGTCTAAGAATTACACATTCCAAATTAGAAAATATTAAACTACAATTCTAAGTAACTCGACACAGGAAAGTAAGGATGACCTACAGAGGAGTAGTGTCCACAGCTTATTAAATAAACAGATTCCTAAAGTCCAGATCTGGGAGGGAATATATGTAAATCCAACACTAACTTCTTTTTCAGGGGTATCCAAAGCAGCACCAAGGACACATGCACAATTTAGGAATATGGATATATACTGAGAATACACTAAGGAGAACCAGACAGATAATGCACACGTATCTGCATTACGATTAAAAGTGGTCAAGTTAAATTTTCCGCTTTTAATTGTCCAGGGAATAAAAGCTAACAGCTGATTTAAAAAAATTCAGATCAAAGTGGGAGACTTACTTCAGCTGTACCATCCAAGATGTTATTAATGAACTGAACCAGGTCTTCAGTACTCTCAATGTGTCTATCTGGTAGAAAATACTGTTGGTTGGAAGTGTTCAATACGACAACAGTGGGGATTGTCAAGTCACTGAAAATGTTAAGTCAAACAGATAAACTCAAAGAAAAAATATAAACTAAGAATTTTCAGAGCATTTAACAGGAAGTGCAATATTAAATGTTCTGCTAAAGAACAATACAGACAAAATGAAAGTACATTTTATGTGCCCATCTTGAGATACCCACCTCAAGTCATTCATACAAAAATACCCCCTCTATCTTTATGTTACAGGAGAAAGAGTTGTTTCTAAAAGCTGTTTTGTACTGTGGCAAATTGCTGGCACTGTTATGATGGGTCCTGCGTTCTCTCTTCTTGTGGCGGGTTCAGGGAGCTATTTCTTGCCCCTGAATAGGGTATTAATTACCCCACTAGTATCCTAGAGGAGGGAGAGTGGAGAGAGAGGGACCCAGGCCCGCCCTCTACTCCGGGTCCCAGCCCAGGGGCCTTGAGGATAGCGGTAAACTACCTGAAGTAGCTATTCCTTCCCCTGGGCTACTTCCCTCTCCTACCCTTCAGTTTGTGGGGCTTCCTGCCCTCTCTTTACACAGGTCAAGTGTCTCTTTACCTAGGGTCTGGGTGGTCTTGGTTCCAAACTCTCCTCCAAACTGCTCACTGCTCCAACTCCTCCAAACTGCTCACTGCTCCAACTCCTATCCTCCTTCCCTGTCTGCCTGAAGCAGGGGGTTTTATTAGGTTCTTAGCAGGGCCTTAATTGATTGCAGGTGTTCCAATCAACCTGCAACGTTCCTTAGTCCACAGGGAGCCATGCCTCAATTAGCTCTGAGCTTAAATATCTCCCTTCAAGCACTCTATCGCAGCTCCCTGACCTTTCTCTATCATTCCCTCCCCCTCCCTTGCCTTGCTCAACACCATGGGGTTGAGCTACTTGGGACGAGAGATAGTGTTGCCGTGACAGGCTGTCTGCATTGCCATGTTGGCTTCCGGCCCTATGCTGTATCCGGAAGTTGAAAGGTTGCAGGGATAGAAACCATCTCGTCACTCGTGCATTCCTCTTCTTGTTTGTGTGCATCCATCGGAGTGGGGCGTGGTCTGTTACTAGGGTGAACCGCCGCCCAAGCAGGTAGTAACATAGAATCTCCATGGCCCACTTAACTGCTAAGCATTCTTTTTCTACTACGGTGTACCCTTGTTCCCTGGGCAGGAGCTTTGGACTAAGGTAAAGGATTGGGTGCTCCTCATCCCCCACCATCTGCGAAAGGATGGCCCCAAGTCCTACCTCCGAGGCAGCTGTTTGTAGGATGAATTCCTTTTTGAAATCGGGGGCTATGAGCACTGGATGGCTACAAAGGACAGTCCTTAGATTGGTGAAAGCATCTTCTGCCGCCTTGGTTCACGTAACTATCTCTGGGCCCCGAGCTCTCATCAGGTCTGTTAGAGGCGCTGCCCTTGTTGCGAAGTGAGGGATGAACCGGCGATAGTACCCTACTATCCCTAAGAATGCTCTGACTTGCTTCTTGCGGATTGGGCGGGGCCAATCCTGTATTGCCTTTACTTTGTTCCACTGGGGCTTCACCAGGCCCCTACCGACTACATAGCCAAGGTATCTGGCCTCAGCTAACCCTACTGAACATTTGGATGGGTTAGCAGTGAGACCAGCCTGTCTAAGAGTATCCAGTACTGCTTCGACTTTCCCCAGGTGCGTCTCCCAGTCAGGACTATGGATTATCACATCGTCCAAACAGGCAGCAGCATATTTGGTATGGGGTCGAAGTAATCTGTCCATCAGCTGTTGGAAAGTCGCAGGGGCCCCATGGAGTCCAAAAGGGAGGACTGTATATTGAAAAAGGCCATCAGGTGTAGAGAAAGCAGTTTTTTCTTTGGCGTCCTCAGCCAGGGGGATCTGCCAGTAGCCTTTCGTCAAGTCCAATGTGGTCAGGTATCGGGCCTTGCCTAACTGATCCACCAACTCATCAGTACGTGGTATTGGGTAGGCATCGAACTGGGATACCTCGTTTAACTTTCGAAAGTCATTACAAAATCTTTGGCTGCCATCATGCTTAGGGACCAAGACAGTAGGGCTGGACCACTGGCCGTGTGATTCTTCTATCACCTCAAGATCCAGCATCTTTCTTACTTCTTCCCTAATTTCCTCTCTTTTTGCCTCTGGTATGCGATATGGTTTCATCGTCACCCTTGATCCAGGATGGGTGATGATATGATGTTGGATAAGCGTTGTCTGTCCTGGTTTCGTGGAAAACACATCTTGGTTCCTCTGAATCATCTCAATGATCTCTGTTCGCTGTTCTGGGGCTAATTTGGGGGATATCTTTACCTGCTCTTGTGGGCCATCTGCCTGGGACAGAGCCGGCAGGACGGCCAGGCACATCTCCCGATTGATCCAGGGTTTCAGTAAGTTGACGTGGTATATCTGCTCTGGCCTTTGGCGATCTGGCTGTCTCACCTTATAATTCACTTCCCCAACGGCTTCCACTATCTCATAGGGTTTATGCCAACTGGCCAGCAGCTTACTTTCTGTTGTTGGTACCAGCACCAGCACCCGTTCACCTGGTTGAAATTTCCTTGTTTTCGCTCAACGATTATAGTAGGTTCGTTGGGCTTCTTGTGCTTTCTCTAAATGCTCTCGTACTATGGGGGTTACTTGGGCTATTCGCTCTCTCATCTGGGCTACATGTGCAATGACATTCTTTCCCGAGTTGGGTTGTTCCTCCCATTCTTCCTTCACGATATCTAACATGCCACATGGGTGGCGTCCATACAGTAGTTCAAATGGGGAGAAACCGGTAGATGCTTGGGGAACTTCTCGCACTGTGAACATCAAATAGGGTAGGAGGGTATCCCAGGCTTTTCCATCTTGGGCCACTAACTTTCGGATCATGCTCTTGAGAGAACGGTTAAAGTGCTCTACCAGGCCATCTGTTTGGGGATGATAGACCGAAGTCCGCAAGGCTTGGATGTGTAGCAAGGTGCATAAGTCTTTCATCACTCTAGACATAAACGGAGTCCCTTGGTCTGTCAGGATCTCCTTAGGGATGCCTACCCTAGCAAAAACCTGCACCAGTTCCTTTGCAATCGCTTTGGACGTGGGGTTTCTTAGAGGAATGGCTTCGGGATATCGTGTAGCATAGTCCAGGATGACGAGTATGCTTCGGTGGCCCCGGGCTGTTCTTTCTAATGGGTCCACCAGATCCATTGCTATCCTTTCAAAAGGGACTTCAATTGTAGGCAAGGGTACCAATGGGGCCCTTAACTGTGATCGTGGGCTATGCAGCTGGCACTAACTAACACAGCTAATTCTAAGCTAATTCTAACACAGCCCTTGTGTGCTTCCGTGGCACCAAGAGCTGCTCTACTACTTCCCCATGTACTGGAACTACTCGGTACAACAGATCCCGTTTGATTATGTAGTATGGCCCTGGTCCTTTGGTTTTTCCTTCTATTGGCACACCATTTACTTCTACTACCTCCTCCCTCACGTTTATATACAGTGGGTCATCGGCTTGGTCCTGCCCAAAACATGTGCAGGACCAAGCTGGCCTGATTCTATTGGATTGGGCTCCCCTCCTTCTCTTGGGGTATTATCGCAAGTGCTGGAGGCTGTCTCTGGGTCTCTACTGGTCCGTACCACCTTGCGGATTCCCTGACGGGGCCTCCTCCCAACTAGGGCAGCTCTCTGGTTTGCCGTCAAAATCCTGGTTCCCAATTGTTTATCTACCCTCCTTTGCCGTCTAGATTTCCGGAATTTCCCAGGGGGTGAAAATAATTCTGGAGAAAACCCAGCAAAAATTGAGGTAGGGTCATCCATGGGTGCCTCAAACTCTGCTTGGGGTTTACTTCCCTCCCCTAACTCAATGGGGGAAAGTAAGCTCTCAAATCCAGGAAAGTCCCTGCCAATTAAGACTGGGTAGGGGAGCTTGGGGACCATACCTGCTGTCATCTTGGTAGTGTTTCTCTGGATCTCAATCCCATATTGGAATTGTGGGGTAAAAATTTACTGTGCCATGGACACAGGTCACCCCAGTGGTTTTGGCCCGGCACAGTTGGTCTTGCCCCACTAATTTCCCTGAGATTAACGTGACAGCACTCCCAGAGTCCACCAAAGCTATGGTCTGGATGCCATTCATTTTTACGGGTCTAGTGTACTCATGTGGGGCTGTTGCGACCCCCACCAGGCTGATTAGGCCACACTGGTCCCCAGGATCCCCCAGATTACATTGCATAGGCTCCTCCCTATTGGGGCACTGGGCTGCTATATGCCCCAACTCCCCGCACTCACAGCAGCGATATCTCAACCTGGAGGTTGCCCTCTGTCTTATACCCTCTGACTCACTCCCCCAGTTCTCCGTCCCTAGACCCTCATGTCCTCTTGGAGCCTCAGGTCGCTCCTTGGGGCTTGTTCTTTCAATTATGATTTTCTTGGAGTTCTCAGTGATCCGGGTCCTTGGGGTTGGGACTGGTTTCCTGAAACGCCGTGTTCCACCGTCTGGGGTTTCATATACAGTTCACGGGCTGCCAGTTGTCTCTCGACAAGGGTGATCAGTTCATCATAGGTGGAGGGGTCATTCTGGCCTACCCAGGCTCGGAGGCCTGGGGGTAGTCCCCTTGTATAGTGGTCCAACACCAAGAGCTCCATCATTTTCTCTGAGCCGAGAGCCTCCGAGCGTAACCACTTCTGGGTTAGATGTATTAGGTCAAATAGTTGTGAGCGTGGTGTCTTGTCTCTGCAGTACTGCCACTCATGGAACCTCCGGGCTCACAGGGCTGTCGTTACCCCTGCCCTGGCCAGGATCTCTGCCTTCAGTTGTGGGTAATCTGCCGCCTCCTCTGCGGTCATATCATAGTAGGCCTTTTGAGCTTCCCCGCACAAAAATGGGGCGAGAATGCCTGACCACTGGTCTTGGGGCCAGGCCTCCCGCAGAGCTGT
Source organism: Dermatemys mawii (assembly GCA_007922305.1). Taxonomy (NCBI): domain Eukaryota; kingdom Metazoa; phylum Chordata; order Testudines; family Dermatemydidae; genus Dermatemys; species Dermatemys mawii. The sequence goes on along the minus strand of ML677334.1, from coordinate 41,543,449 downwards.
CCTCTCAAAAGCCAGGAGGTATGCGTCCACATCATCCTCCTTAGTCATTTTCTGTAGATAGTAGCTGGCCCGTATGGTCTGCGCCCTGTCATACCCGCGGCTCTTCTCCGTAAGAGCCTTCACGTGGTTCATTAGTTCCTGCAGGAGGGTTCAGTCCTGGGCAGCCTGAGTCATCAACAGACGATTAGTCTCTTGCTGCACCCGTATCGCCTCCTGTTGGGTGGTTGCTTGGACTCAGGTGGCTTCCTGCTGGGCCGCAGTGGTTTGTATTAGGGCCTTGACCACGTCGTCCATCTTAGGGACAGGAAGGTTTGAGCTAACCCTGGTTTAAGTCCCCAGCGTGTGGATCCCACCCCTGACACCACATGTGGCAAATTGCTGGCACTGTTATGATGGGTCCCGCGCTTTCTTTTCTTGTGGAGGGTTCAGGGAGCTATTTCTTGCCCCTGAATAGGGTATTAACTGCCCCACTAGTATCCTAGAAGAGGGACCCGGGCCAACACTCTACTCCGGGTCCCAGCCCAGGGGCCTTGAGGATAGCGGTAAACTACCTGAAGTAGCTATTCCTTCCTCTGGGCTACTTCTCTTTCCTACCCTTCAATTTGTGGGGCTTCTTGCCCTCTCTCTACACAGGTCAAGTGTCTCTTTACCTAGGGTCTGGGTGGTCTTGGTTCCAAACTCTCCTCCAAACTGCTCGCTGCTCCAACTCCTCCAAACTGCTCACTGCTCCAACTCCTCCAAACTGCTCACTGCTCCAACTCCTATTCTCCTCCCCTGTCTGCCTGAAGCAGGGGGTTTTATGAGGTTCTTAGCAGGGCCTTAATTGATTGCAGGTGTTCCAATCAACCTGCAACCTTCCTTAGTCCACAGGGAGCCACGCCTTAATTAGCTCTGAGCTTAAATATCTCCCCTCAAGCGCTCTACCGCAGCTCCCTGACCTTCCTCTATCACAGTACTTTCAGTGTTGTTGAGCTCTTAGAGCTCCCACTGAGGTAAACAAACGCTCAGAAGTGTTGAACACTCACAATCAGCACACTATGAATTACTCTTCCTAATTAAAAAAAGATACCATCCTAAGTTGGTAAGATTCTAATAAAAATCAATCCATCCTTTAAAGGAGACAAATTGCTGAACAGTATAACTCCCTATCATAGTGCAATTCAAGTTGATACAGTTAATCCTAACATCAAGCATAAAAATACTATAAATCTCCCAATCCTGGAAAAATAAGTGATTCTTTAAGTATTATACGAATATACTATCCTTTGTGAAGAATATAAAGACGTTTCTAAATGTTTCCACAGTAGTATAAAACAGCAGGTTATTTGTACCAGAAAGTAGTATCTTACATTTTTACAATCTTCTACTGACTTTCAGTTGCTGCCATCTGGTGGAAAACAGACTGAACTAAAAGTAAAGTGTCCTGGTGCCAGTTTTTAAAGTGTCAGTATGTACAAAACATAAATATTCTCTCTCTGTAATTTATATAATGTAGAAAAAACATTGTAGTTTATGGTGGAGATTCACAACTTATAAATACATACATATTTCGGTGTAAAAACGTTTCAAACGTAGTTTGGTCATAACAACTTTCCATACACTGGAACTTATACCAATAGGACACTTTTCCAGGGCAGTTGCAATTAACTTCCCCCATCCTCGACTGCAAAAGTGAGGGCCTGGATTCATAATTACCCATTATTAGAGTACCTAAAAAAGCGCTGGTTATTTTTAGTGTTATGGGAGAAGAGGGATGGAAAGGTGCACTAAAGGTCATGGGCTGGAGGGTCCACAAACAAAAGAGTAAACTGTGAAGGAAAGCCTGCAGGACACACAATAGACAGCAGCAAATGCATGGGTAGCAGAAGGTAGTGTGGTGACTGCCACTCTGGGGTGAGGGAGCCCTGTCATGGTTTCCCACAGCTAGTGGAAGTCAGAGGGCATCCCTAAATTCTGCTAAATTGACTTGAGTCATGACATGCTACTGCTACTCCATCTGCTGGAAATACCTAGGAAGGAAGAAGGATCAGATGTCCCTAGAGATTGGCAGGTACAATTACATGTAAACCTCTCTCAGGACAGCACTGGACACGAACACGCAACCAAATAATACTTTAAAAGAAAATTCAGGGGAGCAGAGAGAGGTTGATAGGGCTCCTAATCTCCTTCTTCCCTCCTGCTGAATCTGACTGACCTTACTTCCTCCTTCATAGTCTTGGGAGGGAACACGCCCAGGAAGAAACGTGCGATGTCGTCAGTTATGCTAGCCCAGAACAACAGACCTTCCTGCCCCAGACATCCCATATCGATCCCTCCTGCCTTAATATTATTTTATCCCCAAAATAAATAAATAAATCAGGACCACAGTAAGGAGAGTGGTAAGGGTGGACAGCTGAAAAACTGCATTCATTTTAATTCCTGAATTCAAATAGTGAACTCAATATTTATTATATACCACTAACTGAAGCCTGCTATGTAATATTTCATTTCATCTCATTTTATCCCTAGCTCTTATAATGCTGGTTGTTATTTAAACTCAGCTTTACATCTTCCCCACACAACAGACACACTTTTTTTTTTTTTTTTTTTAAAAAGTAGCTGTAGTCTGAATTATGTAAAAGGCACAATTTATCAGAATTATGACAAATTCACCAACGTCTACCTTGGCTGAGGTTCTTGAGGTTGATGAAATCTTCACCAGGGTACAAACATGCTTTGACGCAAAGCAGCTGTAATCTCTACCGGGGCTCCACTGAGAATTAATGGTGCTCCCACTTCATAATCCTAAAATTAGCATTAAGTCTAAAAATGAGAGCACGGGAAGCCTTGGCTAACCATATGCCCCACATTTCCGGCAATGATATACAACCATTTTATTTTGTTAGTCACTTCTTTTCCAGAAAAGAGAGAAACATGAAATTCAAGTCACCCAAAGAAAGCAACAACAATAAAAAGTGCATCAAAGCAGAGAACAAAAATCCATAAATTCGCACTTATACATATACCTGCTAATGAAATGACCGATGAACATAAATAAATCATTTCAATTTAGCTATCTTTCTTGTCAATGACTTGAATGATTTCTGTTATTTCACTATTTCTTTTAAATCACATAACATTTAACTTCTAACAAAATTTGTAGAAGTACAACAAAATTATTTTTAAAAAGTAAGCCTCACCAGGCAGCACTGTCCTAATGGTATATTTGCTCCTTAAATATCTACACTAAACTGAAACCTTATGTACTTGTAGTACACAACAGGCAGAAAAGGACTTGGAATTCAAGACTAGAAGTTGGCCAAGAGAAAAATGTTGATGCTTCTCTTCTAGTAAGTAAAGATATAAATACATGGGAGAAAATAAATCTCTTCAACTCTTTAGTCTGATAGTTTGAGTGACTAAGGAGCGCAGAAGCGGCATGAGCAGAGGGTTTCTTTAAACCAGAACAACAACTAGTTCAAGCACAGATAAGGGGAATATTCAAGTCAGAATTTACTTACTCCATTAGTAAGCTATTAATATAGTCATTACCGTCCATATGGCCAAATTGGAAGTTCCTGTGGAAGATGCAAAGAAACAAGAAGAAAAGCCAATCAATTTACATTAAAGAAATGAAAATTAGACTATAGCAGCCAAAAATATTCTTCCTACAATATTTTTCTAATAAAAATTGAAAATCTACACAGGGCACCAGCAACTTGTAGTTTTCACATTCATGTATTACTATAAATATGTAAAAGTATGGAATGGCTGCTATCTGAGGAGAGATTAATGAAACAGACTTTTCAGCTTGGAAAAAAGATGACGAATGGGGATATGATAAGGTCTATAAAATCATGACTGCTGTGGTGAAAGTAAGTAAGTGTTATTTACTCTTTCTCAAAACACAAGAACCTAGGGGTCACCAAATGAAATTAAATAGGCAGCAGGTTTAAAACAAACAAAAGGAAGTATTTTTTCACACAACACACAGTCAACCTGTGGAACTCCTTGCCAGAGGATGCTGTGAAAGCGAAGACTGTAACAGGGTTCAAAAAAGAACTAGATACATTTTTTGGAGGATAGGTCCATCAGTGGCTATTAGCCAGAATGGGCAGGGATGGCATCCCTAGCCTCTATTTGCCAGAAGCTGGGAATGGGCGATAAGGGATGAATCACTTGATGATTACCTGTTTTGTTTATTCCCCTTGGGGCACCTGCCATTGGCATTGGCAGTATCCTGTCGCAAGACAGGATACTGGGCTAGATGAACCTTTGGTCTGATCCAATACAGTGGTTCTTATGACTAACCTCCAAAGTTACAAAACAGCCCCCACACATCACCATACTCAGCCACTACTCTTTATACCTTATTTTTCGGTCTGATACACTTACTACACATTCACCTGACTTAAAAAAAAATTAAGTCTGCCAATGGGAGAACAGAATAGAAGTGAAGAAGCACATTCTTTGTTTCTGGATTGCATAGACTATAGTTTCACATAGACACTCTGGAACCATTATGGCAGCAGGAAGATCAGATAGGGCAGGGGTTTCCAAACTTGTTCCGTGGCTTGGCCAGGGTAAGCCCCTGTCTGGCTGCAAGATGTTTTGTTTACCCGAGTGGTCATAGATTCGGCCGCTCGCAGCTCCCACTGGCCGCGGTTCGCCATTCCTGACCAACGGGAGTGTAGGAAGCAGCGTGGGCCAGGCCACCGCTTCCTACAGCTCCCATTGGCCGGGAATGACAAACCACAGCCAATGGGAGCTGTGAGCGGCCGAATCTATGGCAACTCAGGTAAACAAAACATCTTGTGGCCAGACAAGTACTTACCCTGGCCAACCATAGAACAAGTTTGGGAACCTCTGAGATAGGGAGAAAAAGTGGAGCAATCAAATTCAGTAATTAAAAAATAATTTATTTATAAATAAATGCTTGAGAGGAGGTCTTTTTTTTCCCTTAAGACTTTTTAAAAGTCTCAAATTTCAAGTTTCAGTTGACTGATAATAAGAATACTACTTGATTTTGGCAAACTATTTGGCAATAGGCTATTTATGGGGAAAGTATTGTCAGGAAAACATAGTTCATAACACTTATGTTGCATAGTTTGCACTCCTGAGATGGGAATGCAATGATTAACAACCCCTTTAAATCAGGGCAATTATAGTCTAAAGCAGGGGTGGGCAAACTTTTTGGCCCAAGGGCCACGTCTGGGTATGGAAATTGTATGGCGGGCAATGAATGCTCACAATTTTGGGGGTTGGGGTGAGGGAAGGGGCAAGGGCTCCAGCTGGGGCTGCGGGCTCTGGGGTGGGGCCAGAAATGAGGAGTTCAGAGTGTGGGAGGGGACTCTGGGCTGGGGCAGGAAGTTCAGGTGTGTGTGGGGCGGGAGGGCTCAAGCTGGGGGTGCAGGCTCTGGGGTGGGGCTGGGAATGAGAGGTTTGGGGTGCCATTGGGTGCTCCGGGCTGCGACCAACGGGTCTGGAAGGCAAGAGGTGGATCAAGACTCGGCCAGGAGGTTGGGGTGTGAGCTCTGGGCAGAAGTTACCTCAAGCAGCTCCCAGAATCAGCGGCATGTGCCCCCTCCAGCTTCTATGCAAAGGCACAGCCAAGTGGCTCTGTGCACTGCCTTATCCGCAGATGCCACCCCTGCAGCTCCCATTGGCTGTGAAACCCAGCCAATGGGATCTGTAGGGGCAGCGGTTGAGCTGGAACAGCTTGCGGAGCCCCCTGGCAGCCATAGATGAAGAAACCAGAAGGGGGACATGCCACTGTTTCTGGGAGCCCCACGGAGTGGGGCAAGCCCCCTATCCTGCTCCCTGGCTGGAGCGCCAGAGCGGGGCAAGCCCCAGACTCTGTTCCCTGGCAGGAGCTGGAGAACCAGATTAAAACATCTGGAGGGACGGATGTGGCCTTCGGGCCATAGTTTACCCACGTCTGACCTAAAGCAAAGAAACTCTCTCTCCCCTATACCTCACACACCTTTACTCTTCAAGTGAAGTATTCTGTTAACCTCTCAAAAGACATAAACAAATTACACAGGCTTAACCTTGTTATCATTGATACTTTTATTGTAAATGTAAGATCATACAATTTTTGACACCAAATAGGGGACTGCCTACCTCAAAAGGTGAGAAACACTACATTAAATGAAGGGCATATAGGACAGTGAATATAAAAAGTTATGCTACCATAGTACCACATACACATACCTGTGAAAATGGTCTCTATAATCTTTAGCGACTTCTTGAATTACAGACTTTAGCCTATTAAAAAAAAGCCTGTTACAACTATAATAGAGTCATCTTTGGATTTACAAGGTTCAAATACATAATCATTTGGCTCTTTGAATTAGGAGTAAATGCTATCTACTCAGCAATGGAAAACAGTGACTCCCCTTTCTCACTAAGAAAACTCATTTTCCTCACAAACTGAAGAAAGTACCCATTAAAACTCTATCTTCATTGGACCAGACAATTAAATTATCTCTGCTGTCACCAGAAAATGTACCATACCAACCTCCAAGAAAATTTCAACAAATGGTACAAATTAGCACAAAAAGAACTTAAGAACATAATCATTTTTAATAAATGAGTGACTCCTGAAAAAGTCATAGCTGCCTAGAGGGTTATGCGTCCTCAATTTCCTTAACAAATTATTACCCAGCTGGATAAAAGGCATTTCTTCAAATGGATCACCCACACTTTATTTTAATGACTCAAATGACTAAATTTACTGATGTATTTTTAAATAAGTGACTGTCAGTACAGAGTTGAAGATCAATCTTTAAAAAAAATTTTTTTTAAATCAAAAGTAACCTCATTATTGGACTCTAGCTTTCTTTTCTAACTTTCAAATACTTAAAATTTAATTTAATACAATGATCTTAAAAGCCACACATCTTATTTGCATGAAGATCACAGGATCCTGGACTCTGAATGGCCTTACCTATAGTAATGCAACAATAGTCAATGTACTGCCAAAATACTTCTTATAAAAGGCCCAATTTTCACCTGCAGTTGCACCTTTTAATTGCCTGTACACAATTGGGGAGGATTATGGTAACTCCCGTAGCCCTTAATCATCAAGTAGTCATATATGCCTTAATGGGGGCCACTCATTGAGTAAGGTCAACAAAATCAGGTCTTCGGCTAGTCTAGCACTCTCAGAAAATATGCAAAAATCAGTGCTTTTCAGTTCAACTCTCAGTCTGTGAACATTTAAAACAGATTCAAGAATTTGAATATTCCTTTCCTATATGAGATAAACTAATAAAGATAAAGCTTGATGCCATTCTAATATCCAAACCAGCATAAATTCTTTACTTTTCACATGAATATCAATAATACTGTACCTGGTATGTTCAACTGAAGAGTTTTTGTCATCAATAATTGCAATCACCACAAGTTTTCCTAAAATACGGAATAAGATATCTAAATTCATCAAATTGTTCTTGCAGGTGAATCTTATTATTTTGTCTGGGAAGCTGAAATCACTACAACCTCACATTCTCGAACTCTCAGATCACAGAGCCATTTAGTTTCGAAAACCCAAATCTGGGGGTGTACAAAGATCCCTTCTCAACTGCCCCAAAGAAGCTATACACACATCTGATTACATATGTCAGTTTGTACTAATCTACTGAAAATAACTTAAATGTGACTGAATGTCAGATTAGCATGACTATGGGAAAAAATAAAGAGGGGAAATTAAGTTTGTTCCAGTCTCTCCGTTCACAACTCCACAAAGTTAGTATACATGGGTACTGCAACTACCAGAGCTCTGCCGTTTTAAAAGTTCAGAAAGTTATTTCTATCAATTTATAAACCACTGTTGTGACTATATTTGTTTAATTAAAAACTCTGAGTATTATTCTTTACAATTTGCATGAAGAAATGTTAGAATTTTATTTGAATTCTTAGCTGTGCCACCAGATCAGAAAAATAGCTTCTTATACGGTTCGTAGTCTACTGTCAGAAGAACTTCACTTTCAAATGACTCTGTGCACAGATTTATTGAATAACCATGCAGAATGTAATGGAGACCTGTAACGGCACAACGACTCCCCTGCGGCGCCTCCTGCTGCTATGTCCAGGGAATTAGCTTACCAGCCTCCAGAGCGCCCCCTGCAGGCCCATGTCTTGCCATGCCACTGGGCCCGTGTTCCTCATGGACCCTGGTGCTCTCTTCCCTGGGGTGCTGTACCCCTGCAAAACCCCCACCCAGTCTCAGGGTCTCCCCTCCCTAGGGAATCTCAACCCCCTAATCCCACATTGTCTTAGCCTGTGACTACTGCCAGTCAGCAATGAGCCCCCGCTCCCTGGGGCAGACTGCAGTATAAGAGCCACTCATCACAGGTAAGGGGGTAGGGCCTGCTGTCTTCCTCTACCAACCACTACCTTTATGGGCCTCTGGCCAGGTCCTGCAGCCTGGGGAGTTGCCTGTCAGGAGCTCTCCAGCTCATCTGGCCTTTCCCCAGTCCTGCTCCACTCCCAGTACCTTTTTCCACCAGCAGCCAGGCCCTGCTCCCTCCAAGACTGGAGAGAGACTGCCTATCTGCAAACCAGCTGTCCTTTTATATGGACCAGCTGTGCCCTAATTGAGCCCAGCAACAGCTGTGGCTGCTTTCTCCAATCAGCCTAGCTCTTCTCCTTGTCAGCCCTTAGCCCCAGCCCTCTCGAAGGGCTGGCTTTAATCCTTTCTGGCAGGGAGCAGATATTTGGTTGTGTAGCAGGGTGACTATCTGAATTTATTGGTCTTTGCTCGGTTTAGTTAATGGAAGTTTTGAAGCACCTCTTTGGATTGTTTACATTTAGGTCAAATTATCTACTATGTTGGGCAAACTAAGCATATAGAGTAAGAAATGCTTCAAGTTTTGACTGAATTTTTTTTCAAATCACTCCTCTCCCTGTGTTAGGAAAGCTGAGTTTTCCCACAATGAAATAAGCAGTGGATTGGCCACCTAAAATCTCAAGATTTAGGCAAACAACACAGTGCTGCTTATAATCCCCAGCCTACAAGGCTCCAATACTTCCCTACTGATTGCTGCCGCCCCTGAACTGCATCCCAGACAAGGAGATTCACAAAGAGAGAGAACTCACAGAAGATGGATAATATTGACAATGTCAATATTCAGGGGATCCTTGAAGGGCTCTGAGAATGAGGAAAGCAATAATGCAACTTCCACAGCTCTTCCCCGTTCCAGTTCTCCATGGTGCAGTTGCAGAAGGATTTCTTTGAGTTTGGGAGAAGGACTAAAAATGTGATGGGGGTGGGGACTATCTCCCATTACCTTCCATGCTCCCACCGCAAACCCACTTCTCCTTGTTCCCTTTAGACCTTAACATATTAACATCTCAGTGCCTCTTTATTACTCCTCTCAAGTGCTTTTGAGATTTTTAGAGAAGTGTGGATAGATTCACAAGTCTCATTGTGGACAAGATATTCCTTCAAAAAGATATCGGGCATAACTTGTACATATGTATTCTTTATCACATTGACAAAGTCAACTACTGTCTCTTGTTATTTCCCAAATAATCACTGTTATAACCAATAGGATTTGCTAATACTGACTATGGAACTGAAACTATAATTAAAATCAGTTCCACCACTTTTATACATTTCTATTTATATATAGAAACTGCTATACACATTCATAATGATCTAAATTAGTGGACATTTTACCTTCTTGAATTTGAAAAAAGTCAGTGTTTTGGTGTATAAAGGAGAGGCCTAAATTTTCAGAGGCAGACAGTGATTTTGGATGTCCAACTTGAGAGATCTTAAAAAGCAGCTGATTTTCAGAGGGTACCTAAAAATAAGGACTTCATCCAAAGTCCACTGAAGACGAAGGAAAGACTTACACTGACTTCACTGGGTTTGGATTAGTCCCTAAATGCAGAAGGTTTTCCTAAAATAAAGAGCAATACATCCAGATTTCCTGCAGAGTTTAGTCAGGAATCACGCATGCTTTCTATGACCTTTCTAGAAGGATAAAATTTGATTTAACTCAGCCCAAATGTGATTAGGTATTAAAGTATATGTACTAAGGTCCATGTGAGATTTTTAGTATACTAAGAATCAGCTGGGAAGTATGAGCCTTAAATCTGAATGTAATTTCTTCTGGAGGCTTAAAAATCATTTTTATTCCATTTTGTTTGTGGCTTCAGTAAATATTGTAAATAACCTGAAGGTAGGAATATCTTACCTGTATCTCCAAGTTCATAAAGTGTAAACCCATCTACATTAAGATACCCTTGGAATCTCTCTCGGTTTATCCAAGATGATAGGTCACCATCCTCATATTCTACAAAGTGAAAAAATTGAGAAAAATTGAGAATATTAACACCAACAACACAGTAAGAAAATGGTTAGGCTGGACAGTCAGAGCAGAAATATATGGCTATATAAGGTAATACTCTACCTTCCACTTCTGGAGATATGGATTAAAATCTTAAGTAGAAAAAAGTTTGGTGATTTCATACATTTTTCTTCAGAAAACTCCAGAGGAAGAGTAAAAGGAAAACAACACAGTTCTAGCAAAAGGTTATTTATATTAAATTGTAAATATGGAATTTTCTTCATTGTAATGGTTTAACTGCAAATAAAACTGGCAAATAAAATTGGTGACTTTTAAAGACTTTGTATTCTCAAACCACAAAATCAATTTTCTATACATCCACGATACTGTGGATTGCAAAAGGCATTTAGGATGCAGCAAGTTGGCAAAAAGGAATGGTTAACATCCTCTAAAATTTAGAAATAAAATTACAGAATAGGGCAGTAAGGACACAAATGGAAACAAAGTTGTTTACCTAATATGGACTTAAAATACAATAAAATGCCCTGTGTGCCAGCAGATGAAACCACCACACCCACACGTTGAGCTGAACAACAGATATTTGGACATAATCACATAGAATGTGCCACACTGAGAAACTCTAATGTTAACTATTGAGTGGTTAACGCTTCCGGATATGACTAATCAAACATTTGTTATGGCGTGACGGGTACAGCTCAGTTGAGATTTTAAAAACAGACCATTCATGAGTTAATGAAGCACTCTTCATTTCCTATGCCAACTCTCAAAAGTCCTCTACACTGAAACATGCTTCCCTCCTTTCTTGTTTGTTCAAAACAAAACAAAATTAAAGAATGGCATAACAGTATTACAACAAACTTTTAAAGTGAATTCATAATGGAAAATGAAAAAGAAAAGGTATGGGAAAGTTCATTCCAAAAGTAATTTCTTTACTAGTGAATAGTTGCGCTGGAGACTATGGATTGCTATATTTTTTAGCTTAAATAGTATTAATTTAAGGGTTTTAAACACTGAAACAGGTTTTAATTCATAAGACAATAGCAAGTAAACATTAACCCTTCTAGGACTGTCATTTTCCAGAGGACTCAATAAATGAATAGCTAGAAGGATATATTAATACATTAATGCCCACTATCTCACTCAAATGGGTTTACAGCAGAACTACAAATTCATTGAGGGGGTAGTGTTGTCTAGTGGTCAGGATGCTAAACTTGGAATCAGGAGGTATGGGTTTATTCCTGGCCTAGACATTAAACCATTAGGTGACCCTGGTCAATTCACTATACTACAGTAGAACCCAATTTATCCAATCCTTGGTTATCCAGCTCTCTGAAAAAACAGCGCACACAGGTCCAGAAGCAGGCAATATCTCTGTTGGCTGCTCGACAGAGCTGCTGCCTTGCACTTTTCCATTCTCCAGATTATCTGAATTTTTGATTATCTGATCTGGCCCTGGTAACAGTTAGATTGGATAAAGAGGTTTCTGCTGTACATTGTGAATGTTTTCCCTCTCATTCTTTGTCACCTCTATTTAGATTATGAACTCTTTGGGGCAGGGACTATTTCTTAATATGTTTGCATAACACCTAGCACAATGGTACCCTGATCTCAGCTGAGGTCTATAGGTGTAAATGTAATATAAATAAATCATAATAATTAAGGCATGTTTATAAAACAATACATCAGATTTAAATGAAGGGATAGTCCTATTGCACAACTTTCTGAACTCTATATTAAAATTGCTTTTATTGTATCAATGTATTTTCTTTAAAAAACATACAACTTCACAGCTTGAATAAAATTCACTAAGACCATCAACAGTGACAGGAGCGCCATGCAGATGGACCCTAGCATCTGTGCAGAGACCCACTGATGTTTGGCACAGATATCTGCACAGAACTGCTTGAACAGTTGGGTTTAACTGCAGACATTAAGTAACTAGTACTTTTTGGCTTTACTTTTATTTCTGTTCTTGTAATTCTAAAGTTTTTCTTTTGCTTTGTGGCAAAGGTACACTAGAACCTATTTTTAACTAAATGGGACAAGGAAGAAAAAACATTTTATAAATAGGCCTCTACAACAAATGATATTTTAGTTAAACTACATTAAGGTAAAATAAAGCCTAACTGGGAGGGCATTTTAGGAATTTTTTTTTTTTTTCCTATCTTGTTATTCTGTGATGTAGGAGGACTCAAAGAATTGCACAGGGAATTGAAGAAAATCTAATCCCAGGTATTTTTTGTTTAGGTATCTTTGAGAATATCTACTGGATAATGAAAAATGACCCTTTAAAGCAGATATGAAATGCATACATTGTTAACCTATCTAGAGTTATTCTATAATGAAAATTTATTGTAAAGTAATTAAAAGTTAACTTGTCACATGAAAGACAGAATTCTATTTTTTAAAGAAGTCGATTTTGGATTTCTCTAACCATTCACAGTTTTGTTTAAACATTCTTTTGATACAAATCAGAAGTTGATTTTGAAAATACTTCACTGATATATTTCATTGTGGCCACTCATCTGGTCTACACTGTGTTCTGGTGCTTTATCAATACAAAATGAAAAAAAGGCATCTTAGTGCTAAAATTATGCTTTTCAACAATTTTTTATTTCTGTCCTGACAGCAGCAACTGATAAGATAACCCAGTGCAGTTTAAATTTCTTAAGTTTCAGTTTTGGTTTCCATTCTCCAACATTCTCAAAAATTTTGGGGAAATCCAACCTCCAACTCTAAGACAACAAAACAAGCATACACAGACAGACTATTTCATTTTGGAGAAAAGCACAGAGGCAAAGCATTGAGGCAAGCAAAAGATTTTCATTATCCTCATCAGAAATGTCTCATTCCAGTCTACTATTACTCTTATGGTGAGTGAATATTTAAATTTATACTTTGCCAGTATGAGATAGTGCAATAAAAGAAGATATAATTTCATGTTTCTTATTTCTGATTAAAATGAAAAAAAAGATAAGTGTGCTCCTTTCTATGTTTCAGTCTAGGTATCGAACTTTAAAATGTGTTCATTTGTTTTTAGCAGATGGTCTTGACAACTATCAACTTAGTTTTGTTGAAATTTTAAATGGAGAAATACTACCTACATTTTTTAAACAACTGAGTAAGGAAACATGTTTTCTGAGTTTTGATTATTTGATTTAAATAAACATGAGCACTATTAGGAAAAATGTTGGTTAAGTGAATGCAAAAATATCAGACAATCCACTAGTTTTATTAATAATTTTATGCTTTTTTTTAGGCTAACTTCTCAAATGCATTACAAAAAAATTATGGATATAACTATTAAATTCAAGTTGCCAAGTCAAATAATGGAAATACAGCTCAAGAGTGAAGATCAACAATTAATAAACACTTTGAAGAGGATTCATTTTAGTCTTCCTTCTGGTATCCAACAAAGGGAGACCACGGACAATGATAGAAGACTGCTGTCTTACATATTTTTAATCAACAGAGTGACTAGCGTGGATATATGGCCATCTGCTCATTTAATCAAAATAATTTTTCTGCAGATATCAAAGGCATTACATTCTTCCACAACTGGAAACAAGTCTATGAAGTCAACCACAATTATGCACCAAACTAAGCTATACTCTTATAAAAAAGTGATAAAATACAGTGGCAAGAAAAGTGAAATAAAAACTTAGGGTATTGGGACTTGAAGCAGTTATCACACTTCCTTTCCAAAATTCAGACAACCGTAATTAATACCACTGAGGATTACCACAGCTTTATCTAGCACAATCTGGAGGAAGCATTCCTGGAAACTACCGGTAGCAATGTCTCTTGAATAAAAGCCTAAAGAAGTCTGAATAAAATCAGTGTGCAGACACCCTCAAGTTATTTCACATATATTATAGAACACTTAACATGTTATAGCACTTCTGCTCCTTCCTGTTGTTTTATGTAAACAACTGACAATATTTTGCAACGTGAACTTTCTAATTTTTTTTCCAATACTGACAAAAAGAAATGTTTTTTAAAAATATAGCTAAAAAGTGTAAATATGTTCTGTTTCCTGTATATATTTTTTATTTATTAAAGAAAGGTTACCATACCAGTTGTTTTGCAACACAAGTTGGTCTCTCAGCTGAAAACTATTTACTGTTCACAACCTCCTCCCCGTAATGCAGGGGTGGGCAAACTTTTGGCTCAAGGGCCACATTGGGCTTGCAAAATTATATGGAGGGCCAGGTAGGGAAGGCCGCCTCCAATCGGACCCCTCCTACTTCCCATGCCCTGACTGCCCCCTCAGAATCCCTGACCCATGCAAACCCTCTCCCGATCTAGTCCCCTGACTGCCCCTTCCAGAGACCCCTAACCGCTCCCCAGAACCCCACTCCCTTCCTAATTCCCCTGCTCCCTGTCTCGACTGCCCCAAACCCTATCCACCCTCCCACCCCCTAATCACCACTCCAGAACCGCACCCCCCACCCAACCCCACCCTGCTCCTTCACTGTCCCCTCCAGAGCACCCCCAACTACCACCCCAGAACTCCCCCAATCCTCCTCCACCCCCTTACCATAGCTGCTCAGTGTGGCTCTGGGGGAAGTTGGGAAGCATGAAGCCCCGACCCCCCCGGAGTGCTTTCCACATGGTGTGGCTCCAGGGGAGGGGGGAGCGCACAGCTCCAGCCCCCCAGAGTGCTGCCCCCACGGCACGGCTCCGGGGGAGGAGCGGTGGCAACCTCCTGGGCCGGATGGGACGGTCCCGGGCTGTAGTTTGCCCACCCCGCCCTAATGTATCTATTACATATCTGTATGTAATAGATACATTAGCTATCTTCCAGTCACTGGGTACTGATTTAAAGGGCAGGCTACAAACCATAGTTAATAGTTCCGCAATTTCACATTTGAGTTCTTCCAAAACTCTTGAGTGAATGCCATTTGGTCCCCGTGACTTGTTACAGTTAAGTTTATCAATTAATTCCAAAACCTCCTCTGGTGACACTGCCATCTGTGACAATTAATCAGATTTGTCACCTACAAAAGACAGCTCATGTTTGGGAACCTAACACATTCAGCTGTGAAGACTGAAGCAAAGAATTCATTTAGTTTCTCCACAATGTCTTACTGGAAAAGAGTAAGGGGCCTTCAAATAGGAGGTCTTGAATGGTCTGTTGAACCTCTGGGGGAAGACCTGATGGCTATAGCCAAGATCTATGCCGCACAGTGATGGAGGAAAACTTTGCTTGAGCTGCATTCAAGTTCGCCTGCAATGCCATTGTAGCCAATTTGTCCTTCCACCATAGCAGTGAACTCCTGCTTTGCTTCCTCAGAAAGCTTCTCTTTCAACTTCAGGACATTATCCCACAGACTGAAATCATATCCATCCAGCAGAGCCTCCTGGTTCACAATCCTAAGCTGTAAACCTTCTCTGGAATATAGCTTTCTGCTGAATAGGACTAGCTTTTTTTTCTTTTGGGGGTACAGCCCTGGTGTCCCTGTTTCTCTATTTCATTAGCAGCAGTGACTACCAGGGATCTTGAAGGATAGTGGTTACAAGAATGCTCAAATCCTTGTGAAGAGACATAATATCCTCTCTCCAACCTTTTAGCAGTAGGAGGCAATGAAGATGGGCGTTGCCATAGAACTCGGACAGGTTCCAGAATAGCCCTGTTAACAGGGAAAGCTACCCTGCAGGGCCTTGCAAAGACTAAAATGTCCAGGGCCTGTGTGACCTTTCTGGCATCTCTAGTAGATGGATATACACAGCTGCAACCAACCTTCTCAATAAGTCTTGATGAGCTCTGAAACCACTGAGAGAAGTAGATTCAGTCACTACTGCATCATCGGGCAACACAGGATCCCGCTATGTGCAGGCTATTGATCCTTAGAGTGCAAAGGCTTGTAGAAGGTACTACAGTGGGCAGGAACCCCATTGTGCTGCTGGGCATACTCAGGTAGGTCAGATCATTCAGGTCTCTAGAAGTTTGATGAGGACTCCTCTTCCTCAGACCACAGTGGAGGTGAACCCTTCAGTTCCAGAGAGACCTGTTTTGAATCTGGAGATCAGGGTCCTGGCGGGATCACTGCTGATTGTAGAAGTCGGCAATTGTAGAAGTCATCAGTACTGAACAGTGCTCTGGGGCTGAAGTTGGAACTGTCAGAGCATGCTCTTCCAATTCCGGTACTATGAGAGATTTCTGAACAGCTGGCACCAATAGTTAAGCAACTCTCTGGCTTCCTAAAAATTCTTGGTGTAGACAGCACTGGAAAGGGCTCCTGACTCTGTGATACCAAAAGGTGCGCCAGTCCTTCAGGAATTTGCCTTCATGGGCTCCATATTCAGCAGTCCCTCCTGGCTTATGGACTGTGCCTGGGTGAACTTCTTTGAGAATGCCACCAAGTCCTTGCCTCTGCTTAGTGCCTTCACTGAAGACTTTGAAGGCCCAGGTATCAAGGCTTCAGAAGATTCAAGTTGTTTCTTCTTAGGTACCAGTGACAAGGATCTGCTTCTGGACTCAGTCAGAACACGGAAGTACTCAGAACAGACTCAGATGTGCTAGATACTGTAGCCTATAGGGCTGGCTTGCTAGCTTAGCCTTCATTATATTCAGCTCTAACACAATAAACCTGCAGGCCTTTATCCTGTAAGACATTAGCTTAAGCAAGTTAGCTTAAGCTAAGTGTGTTTCAGTAGGTCTGTAGCCTTTGGCATAGATCAAGGTTCTAACACTTCTCAGAGTTTGGGGAACTCAGACTACCTTACTCAATGGTAGAAGTTGGAGCTTAACAGTAAATACCTGCAGAAACATAGAAACAATAACCGTAAAACCAGCTTAAGCAAGAAATGATGGGTATGATAATAAGTTAAAGTGGTATTAATATGTATTAATAGGTTAACCTCAGAATAAGTACATCTCAATATTCTGTGAGTGAAAAGAATAAATTTGGGGATGGAGGAATGAACAATAGCATAATTATTCATTATGGTACTCAGACCCTATAACAGGGCATACCACCATGTGGAGAGGACTCTTAGCATTTGGCTGCTTTCCATCATTCAATATTTCAGCTTTACTATCAATCCTGGGTATTGAGTAACTGGAACCATTGGACTCATTTGGCATGCCAGTAATCTGAGGCTTTAACATGCAAGAATACATTTCAAGCAGAAAATGCAAAGCCAAATTTCAGTTGCTTCCATTTTTACTGTATTTATTGCAGCTGAACAAAATTCCAACTCCAGTGCTTTATTTTGTTCCATTAAAAAAATCAGACTCACATAACAGGGATTTAACAACAGCAATTCTCCCTTTCTCGCCTTCACAAAGAAAAGATTATCCAATATAAACCTGGTCAATCTTTTTAAAATTTCCCCTTCAAAAAGAATGCCTGTGCTTTGATTTCCCTCAAATATACTTTGAGTATTTTGCCTGTAGGTGAACAGTGGACACTTGTACTTACCATCATATACAAAGAAAGTTCCATCTTTGAAGACCACAACAGCAGGCAATTCAGGCAGTGTCACATACTAAAAGAGTGAGAGATGACGTTTAATCATCCCATGGATGTTTAAGACAGGCATTTTAACTGCACAAACCTTAAACTCAACAGTCTGAAGTTAAAAAAAACAAACTTGAATAAACAGGACACAAATATTCTCTCAGCTTTGTTTATAACACAGAAGCTTAGAAACATACTCCTTTGCTTCCCCTTTTTAACAATATATCTTTTTTTATTCCAACTTTTTAAAAAATCTAATTTTATGTGGAGATTACATTTTTGTTTAGATTTCCAATTTCCTAATTTATATTAGTACTTTCTCCAGCACTAAGAAGTATATTTCTTACTCAAAAGCTGATGCATCCAGTGAAGAGAAAACAAAAGGCTTTGGTACATCCCATTAAAAAATGTTAGGATGAGGTTAGTTTCTTGAAAAATAAAGTTAGAGATTTAAAATACTTTTCTTGTTAAAAAATCACATCTCCCCCACATACAGGTGACAATTTTTTTTTTAAAAAAAATGCAAAATAAAAATGATGATATTCTTCTATCATACATGAGAAAGTTAGAAACCAAGTTCTTTTTTTAGCTTATTTTATACTTCTTGGCCCCATTCTCTGTGACCCAGGAAGCTCGACAAAGGACAGAGGTGATGAAGACAGTCTGGGGGCTGGTTTGGTCCCTGGCATAAATTACATCAGACTCATAATTCAGAGCTACCAGCTTTAACTCTACCTTCACTACCCTGCTCTAGAGCAGAGGTGGGAGTTGTGAAATAAAATAATGTACAATATTGAATTAGTACAAGCGGGCAGGGTTAAAGTTTGTGTGAGCATCTTAAGTGAGAATTACATAAAATTTACACTCAGTTGTTTTATAATTTATTTTCCTGTAGAATATTTAAAAAAACAAAAAAAAACTATAGCTACTTAGCTCTTCTGCAGTATACTTGTAATCAAAATATTTCATAGGGCTTGGCTTTACAAATGTTAAACCCCACAGCACTCATATTGTAAAGTACATACAACTACTGCAAAAGAAGGTTAGGCTCTTATCTAAGTAACCTAATTTTCAGAAGTGCCATCCACTGAGTAAATTCCACTGAGGCTGATAAAAACTGCAGATGCTCAGTACCTCCAAAAATCAAGGCATAGATAACTTTTAGAAACCTAACCTTAAAGAACGTTTTTTGAAAATCTTGGACAAGTGACTTATCAAACTTGTTATAGTGAGTCGGTAGAACAGCCGATTATATAGAGTGTCCAGACTCTAGCCATTAGACAACACTTGCCTTATAATGTTAGGAAAATAGTGATGTAATGTTTCTAGTATTTTGTATTTACAACCAATTTTATTGTAGCAATAGGTTCAGTAGGTTTTAAATAGCTGTTTTATGACAAATAATGCATTTATTAAAGTTACAGGATTTTTCAAGTCATGCAATCTCAAGCCTTCTAGCACTGCAAACATAACCCCTTGACAAAACCACACCATTAAACAGATATGGTTTTTGTACACTTTTTTATGCTAATAAAGTAGTATGATATTCAAATCCCATTCCCAAGTATCAATCACATAAAACTGCCCTTTCCCAGCTACAAACGCACAAGACTTCCCACGTCTCAACTCCTCCTAGGGAAATCTGATTAGTACATTTTGGCTTCCTCAAAGATTCTGGGGTTTGTCATTGGGACTGAGACAGCTCAGTCAATGAGGGACAACTGGTATGAGAATTGGGCTTTTGCACCTGTCTCGTGGGTGGTACTTTGAAGCATCTTGGGAACCCATTTCTGGGCTGAAATTTGGGATGAAAGTTCCCCCTGTCCTTTCCATTCCAGGGACCCTTTTTCCCCTCCCAAAAATCTGCTATACGCACAATTTATGCATTCCCACCAAAGGGGAAAGCATGCACGGATAATTTTCAGCACACTCTATTTTAAGGTTCTGAATGTATTTCTTCAATTTTGTCAAAAGTTACTATTCCTCATTAAGGATTCAGTGAATGGCAATTCTGATTTTGTTTTCAAACCTCATTAGTTATTAGCATACAACTTTTTTTTTTTTTATACTGTATTTCAGAAATGGTTATATGTAAAGTCTGGGATAATTCAGTTTTGGGTCCAAACTCAGCTTTGATAATTTAGATTATTTTAAAACTAGGATTATAACAAACTGTGTCCTGCAATCTTACTTATTCTATTTATGTTCCTATTGCACCGTAACACTTTTTCTGAAAAAGTCATGTGGTCAGTGCAAAACAGGACTACCAGATCAACCTAACAAATATTGCAATAACAAAAAAAGGTAGTGAAACTTTTCAACTGACTTTCAAGCTATTATAATGAATAATTTGATAGGATTTTTCCCCTGTTTTAAAGACAGATGTTTTAATATTGATGGTGATCAATATGCTAACACATAAATAGAAGGTAACTGAGTATTCTGTAACAGTAATTCAATTCCAATTCCATGATTCTTTATGTAGGGATTATTATTTATAAGTCAGCAATCTTTCAGAAGTGGTGTGCCGAGTCTTCATTTCTTCACTCTAATTTAAGGTTTTGTGTGACAGTAATACATTTAAATCTTTTTAGAAGGTCTCTTTCTATAAGTCTGTAATATATAACTAAACTATTGTTGTACGTAAATTAAATAAGGTTTTTAATTTTAAATGAAGCTTCTTAAACATTTGAAATTAAAATGCAGAACCCCCCAGACTAGTGGCCAGGACCCAGGCAGTGTGAGTGTCACTGAAAATCACCTCGTGCCACAGGTTGCCTACCCCTGGCATTAGAGTGATTATTATTACTGACCAGTTTCCTGTAATGTTTGATGCCAGAAACAGCAAGAATTAAAAGGCTACGGTTGTGCTAAATATAATTTAAATAAGAAGAGGAAGTAGAGTTCAAGTATCTGACAAAATGAATTTACCTCAGGTAGCACCTCTTCTGAGGCAGAAAAAAAGTATGTATAGACAATTAGTTCTGAAGCAACTTCTATGTATTTCTCCTGCAAAAATACAAACAGAAAGACATTATAAAAAATGTCTCAAATCTTGGTACGCACATTAACAGAAAAAAGTCTATCAAAAAACACAAACATTTTCCGTCTACTTTTTCAAAAGACAAATATAAAAAGACAATGTAACAAAATGAGAACAAAAAGCTTGCCTGAGGCCCACCTGCACTGCATGGCTAAACATGCCAGTGTAAAATGATGTAGCTATGTTAGTTGCATCCCTTTTATAAGTTACCTTCAGACTGGGTGTAGAACAAAAACTAGGCGAGTAATACTGTTCCGTACGGTGATTTGTTTCACTGTATTCACTGCCTGTATTGTTCCATTCAAACTAAGAAAAAACCTTGACAGATCTCAGCGTATCTAACTGGCTTATCTGGACTTGCATTAAAGGAGTATTCTGAGACAAAGACAGTTTGAATTTATCTATATTATGTTCATTTTATTTTAAAACACCAAATTCAATTTTATTTTGGCAGTACATGGATCTGAAACCACAAATAATGTCTACTAATAAGAAGGGCTGTTGATTAATCACAGTTAACTCATGCAATTAACTCAAAAAAATTAACTGTGATTAAAAAAATTAATTGTGATTAATCATACTGTTAAATAATACCAATTGAAATTTATTAAATATTTCTGGATGTTTTTCTACATTTTCAAATATACTGATTTCTATGACAACACAGAATACAACGTGTACTCTGCTGACTTTATATTATTTGATTACAAATATTTGCACTGTAAAAAACAAAAGAAATAGAATTTTTTTCCAATTCACCTCATACAAGTATTGTACTGAAATCTCTTCATCATGAAAGTGTAACTTACAAATGTAGATTTTTGTGTTACATAACCACACTCAAAAAGAAAACAATGTAAAACTTTAGAGTCTACAAGTCCACCCTGTCCTACTTCTTGTTCAGCCAACTGCTAAGACAAACAAGTTTGTTTACAATTATGGGACATACTGCTGACTGCTTCTCATTTACAATGTTACCTGAAAGTGAGAACAGGCATTCACATGATACTTTTATAACTGGCACTGCAAGGTATTTATGTACCAGATATGCTAAACAGTTATATGTTCCTTCATGCTTTGGTCACCATTCCAGAGGATATGTTTTCATGCTAATGATGCTAGTTAAAAAAATAATATGTTAATTAAAATTGTGACTAAACTACTTGGGTGAGAATTGTATGTCTCCTGATCTGTTTTACTCGCATTCTGCTATATATTTCATGTTATAGCAGTCTTGGATGATGACCCAACACGTTGTTTTAAGACTACTTTCACAGCAGATTTGATAAAACACAAAAATGGTACCAATATGAGATTTCTGAGGATAGATACAGCACTCGACCCAAGGTTTAAGAATCTGAAGTGCCTTCCAAAATCTGAGAGGGATGAGGTATGGAGCATGCTTTCAGAAGTCTTAAAAGAGCAACACTCCACTGTGGAAACTACAGAACCTGAATCATCAAAAAAATCAACCTTCTGCTGGTGGCATCTGACTCAAATGATGAAAATGAACACGTGTCAGTCTGCTCTTGCTTTGGATAGTTATTGAGAGGAACCCATCATCAGCATGGACACAACTTCTGGAATGGTGGCTGAAGTATGAAGGGACATCTTCAGGGAATCTGGCACACAAATATCTTGCAATGCCAGCTACAACACTGCGATATGAACGCCTGTTTTCACTTTCAGATGACACTGTAAACAAGACATGGGCAGCAGTATCTCCTGCAAACTGCAACCAAATATGTTTGAGCAATTGGCTGAAGTAGGATTGAGTGAACTCGTAGGTTCTAAAGTTTTACACTGCTTTATTTTTAAATGCATTTTTTTTTGTACATAATTCAACATCTGTAAGTTCAACTTCCATTATAAAGAGATTGCACTACAGTACTTGTATTCGGTGAATTGAAAACTTCTATTTCTTTTGTTTTTTACAGTGCAAATATTTGTAATCAAAAATAAATATAAAGTGAGAGCTGTACACTTTGTATACTGTGTTGCAACTGAAATCAATATATTTGAAAATGTAGAAAACATCTAAAATATTTAAATAAATGGTATTCTATTACTGTTTAACAGTGCATTTAATCACGATTAATTTTTTTTGATCACTCGATAGCCCTTCTAATAAGTATTAGAGCAAAAGAGGACGCACACCATAAAGATACACATGTACATTATGTTAGTTAGCATAATGGAAGTGATACAGTCAACAACAATAAAAGTTTTAGAAATTTTCTAAGGATTTTTTTTAAATTAAGACTTAACACAAAATTTCTTTCCACCTAAAGTGAAACTTACTAAGATGTAGCATAGAACTACAATATAAAAAGAGACCATAAAACCTATCAAATTAACCAAAAAAAATTCCCTGCAGTGTAACTGTGCCACACAGTAAATGCTACATTAAACAACTTAAGTTTAACTATTTTGAATGCATGCCTTATGCCTCAAAACAACAAAAACAGCTGGCATATCTAAGGTTAGGTATAATTTTAAAATACTGTTTTACCCTATTAGGACTGCGGAGTTCCACTATACAATGATTACAAGATGAGACACAGCACTCAGATCCCAGAGACTACCAGCATCTTTGATAAATGTATATAAACACATTCATTAAGAAAAAAAGAGTGTATTATGACATTATCAAAACAGTTCTAAAATTAGAGCCTATTCAGCTTCTTACTTAGAACTGCAATCTCTTTAAAATATACAATTACTTCCTCACTTTTTTAGAACAGATATGTGTAAGTCACTTTAGACTACCTCTATGAAGATCAAAAACAACAATTTAATGAAGTTTCAAACCTTTACAGGAGATTCTCCACCAACATACAAAAAAAATACACGATGCCTCTTGTGCACATGTTCAAACATTTGCTGGCTAGGAAGTGGTCGGATAAGAGGCCTGGGAATAAGGGAAATGTGAAGAAACATTCAGGTTTTTTTGAAAATTCAAAGAAAACATATAAACTCATCTAAATTGTACAGTTCTGCTCACCCATTCCACAAGTCTAAACTTGAAAATGCTAGATCTCTGTATTTAAGAACAGCATATAGTGACTGGTGCTACAATGCAATGCAATTTACCGATTATACCAACTCTTAGTAACAAGAATTAAGTAGTAATCACAACACTATATACAAGCCATCTGATGTATGGTGTAATTATTTCTGAGAGAGGCAGATAAACATAGGCATAGAAACTTGGGAATACGGGTTCTGTAAGTGATTGTACTTTGGATATTACCAGTATTCACAGACTATTAGAAAGTCCATAAAAGCATTTTAGGTCCATGTCCCTATTTTTATGCTCTAAACACCAGGTAAGTGAAAAGAGAGGAAATTTGAACAGTCCCAAGAAAAAACTGTTCTCTAGAAGATTCTGAGCTTATACGCCAAGGTTGCAATTATCCCTTTGGGGGGGAATCCATGTTGGCAATTTTGAAAAAAAACAACAAAAAACACGCAATGATTTCCTTTGCTAGATTGCTAATTGTCCCAATAAAACTTCATATAAAATCCCCATCGCCTTCACTTTTTTGTTGGGGATAAATTGTGAAATCCTTGCTAATGCTTTATTTTAAATTTTAAAATACAGCCTGTACATTAGTTAATAATTTATACAACCCACAGAATTCATCTGCTGCTATTTCTCCATCTTCCTGTATGTAATAGGACAGATAAATACTGCAGCATCCGAGGAGTGCGGACGTGTGACAGTTAAGAGAAAAAATAATTTTCTCAATAGCTCAGTTTAATAGCAGTGACTCTTACACATTTCATTTCCACTTATAATTAAAAAAATAAAACTGAGTGGCAGAAAATGAGCTTCTACCTGGAATAGCTCATTTGATTAGATATAGCGAAAGACCACTAACATCGTAACTAAACATACTATTTCACAACTACAGATGTAAAATCTGCAAACTGTATACGGTGAGGTATTTTAAGTCTCTCTCTGATACCTTAAGTAGTATCTGTTCCAAAAAACAGGTGCAGTCTCAAGGATCTATTAACAGGCATTGCATCATTCTGTCTAATATAACTGGCTCAGTAATTAACTGCTAATGTTGCATCATTACTGAAATCAATGTGGAAACACATTAAAAAAACTTAACTATGGAGTTTAAGAGCAAGTGCATCAGAAAAACTCATGTTACATATTATTACCCTATAAAATCTCACACAATCAGATCAGTATGGCCAAAATATAAACAAAAATAACTAAAAATCTATTCCTAAAAATGTAATTGTTTGAGAAATAATCACCCCAAGTTCACCTGGACACTTTCAAGCTGTTACTAAAACAGTGATTTACAGTAACTTCTTGCTTAACTTTGTAGTTATGTTCCTAAAAAATGCTACTTTCAGGGAAACAGTGTTAAATGAATGTAACTTCTCCATAAGAATTAATGTAAATAGTGCGGGTTAAGGTTTCGGGAATTTTTTTTTTTGACAGACAAAAGACTATATTTTAGATTTGCCTTTCTGCTAAATGATGAACTAGCACTCGGCTGAGTCCTTAAGGGTTAACACATTTTCCTTAATAGCCTCAGCAAGTCAGCATGAATGGAGGGAGGAGACAGTATGGCAGAGGGAGACAGAAGACACACATATTTTTTTGTGTGTGTGTGTAAGTATAAACACAGACACTGTCTGTGGGAGAGAGACAAGCAATGTCCCTTTACGTACGTTGATCCATTCTAAGTACACTGCCTTTTTAAGTAAATCAGCAAGTTGAGATAGCAGTTGCTGACAGCAAGCTCCCTCTGTCCTGAGCCCTGTCATGTCCCACCCTGCTCTGTGGAGATAGAGGGCTGGAGCAGGGTGAGGGGAAACTCCTCTTCCCCCCTATCCCCGCTGCATAGCAAGCAGGGGGCTCCCAGGAGTAGCTCCAAATAAGAGGGTGAGAGCAGCAGATGAAAGTGGGGAGGAGAGACAGCTGAACTGTCAAGAAATTAATAGCCTGCTGGGCAGCAGCCACACAGGGAACTTAGGGGGGCTGTCACTCCACCCTGGTTCCAAGCCCCACACCAGCTAGCTCCAATGGGCTGCTCTTTCTGCAAGCCGTGGACAAAGCAGGTGGTTGCCAAACAATATTATAAGGAGCATTGTGCAACTTTAAACAAGCATGTTTTCTAATTGATCAGGAACGTAACAACGAAACAACGTTAACGGGGATGTTAAGTGAGGAGTTACTGTATTTTAAACAAAAGAAAGTATTTCTTCACATAACGCATAGTCAAGCAGTGGAACTTCTTACCAGAGGATGTTGTGCAGGCCAAGACCATAGCAGGGCTCAAAAAAGAACTAGATAAATTCATGGAGGATATGTTCATCAATGGTGTCTCTAGCCTCTGTTTGGAAGAAGCTGGGAATGGGGCACAGGGGGTGGCTCACTTGATGATCATCTGTTCTGTTCATTCCCTTTGGGGCACTTGGCATTGGCCATTGTTGGAAGACAGGACACTGGGCTAGATGGACCTTTGGCCCGACCCAATATGACTGTTCTTATGTTTTGTGAATATATTATGACTTCCACTATGCAAAATTATAGAGGGGAAGTTACATGGCTTGCACTTAACACTTTCTCCTGTCCTCCAATCCTAACCTACACAAACACTTGCATTAGCCTAAAAATCAACACACAAATGAGAAACACTGCTCTAGACTATGCCACAGACTTCCCTTCACTGAAATAAATGACTATTAAATCAGATGGGGTTAAGATTATGTTACCTCTCTTAAAGGTAAATTAGAAAGAACACTTGATCATCATTTTAAACCCAGTAGGTTCCAAATGTCTCCACTAACCAGGCTGTAGGAGGCAGCCAATACAAAAAGTTTTGCAGAAAGATTGGTTTACTACTGTCTTTACTGAGGAAACCACTCACTGTTCAATACATATTCCATTACTGAATGACCCCCAACTCACTTCCCAGCATGGTTAGTGGAGGTATTTAATCTATTTCTGGGCTTAACTCAATTTTCTTTACAGTTCACATCTAATTCAAACTATAATAAATGAACAAGATTGATGCCATTGATTCTTGCAAAGTAATTGTAAGAATAAAAGACTACATTAATAGCTCAACTTTTGGCTCTCCTTTGACAAAATCAAATGGGGCAAACTCAAAACTATGTAAGTCACTGGTATCATCAAAGAATATTATAAATACTTACCCTGCTACTCTGTTAGCAAATTCAATTATATCATCTTTGGTTCTAGGTCCTCTATAGTTGTATGCCAAGTCACCTTTTAATCTAGAGGGGGAAAAAACCCAAAATCCTCAGGAACTGTCATTTGTTTCATCATCTTTGTTCATAACTAAAATAAATCAGTTAGCTACATATGCAAAATCATAACATCCCCATATTTCTAATATTGAATCATTAGTAATTGCTGAGCAACTTTATTTTTCAACACATTAGCCAAACGAATCAATCTTTAAATAGAAAAAGTATAGCTCAGTGGAACAATATAATATAATTAGAATGAGGGAGGAAAAAAATCACACCACACTCTGCCTTCTGAAAATAAGTTCTGCTGTACTTGCTGGCTATCATGTGCCTTCTAATGACAATATATTAGAAATACAAAAACTAGAAAATATTTGCTCTCAGACTATGAAAAAAGAACTCAGCATTTAGACCCTATAAAGGGATATTAAAATTTTCCATTTATTACTCCTTATCAAAAAAGCCTTAGGATACCTTATTACTATTTGAAAAAAAGCAAAATACAAAGGGCAAATGAAAATGGTATTACGTTGTGATAATCTGCAAAGGTTTGTTAAACAAGAACACTCAGTTAATCCTCCCTCCAGTGAGGCAGACAAGAAACTGTAATATGTTAATGCATGTAGCTGATGGGATGGTATCTAACTTGCTTTTATTATCAGAAAAAATATTCAATTAGGATTTATGACCGTAACAAATAACTGGATTTACTTTGAAAGAGAACCCATCTGGGTCAATTACATTATTTTTTGGTATCCTTAAGACCAATTTTCTGAGCCTGAATATGTCATGACAACAAAGTTTTTCACCTGCAGCTTGTACCAAGCTACAATATTTCAATGGCACAACCCTCGGGAAATATAACTAAAGACAATCCGAACAGCAACAATGAGATTTTTATGACAATCAAACATTCTTTGATAAGTCCAACATACACGGGGAAACAAAGAATTGCAAGTCTGACCATTTCCAAAATTTTCATTTTTAATAACTGTACCTGAAAAATTAGAGAAAAAATATAGTTTTCTGTTTTTGCTTTATACCTTTAATAGCATTGTGTACAGTTACTTTCACCTTTACCTTATACAGAACTTAGCTTCCCTGGCTGTATGGGTCTTTTCACACATAGCTAGGCCCCAAATTCATGGTCCATTCATGCCTCACGTTGGTTAATTTTAGTCATAGGACTTTAAAAATCGTAAATATCATGATTTCAGCTATATAAATCTGAAATTTTACAGTGTTGCAATTGTAGGGATCTTGACCCAAAAAAAGGAATTCTGGGGGATTGCAAGTTTATTGGAGGGTTGCGGTACTGCTACCCTTTATTTCTGTGCGGCTGATGGTGGCAATGCTGCCTTCAGAGCTGGGCAGCTGGAGAATGGGGGCTGCTGGCTGGGAGCCCAACTCTGAAGGGAGAGTTGCTGTCAGCAGCGGTGAAGAAGTAAGGACGGCATGATATGGTACTGCCACCCTTACTTCTCTGCTGCTGGTGGGGCGCTGCCTTCAGAGCTGGATGTCCAGCCAGCAGCCCCCATTCTCCAGCTGCCCAGCTCTAAAGACCACACTGAAGGTTGGCAATACTGTGACCCCCCCCTAAAACAACCTTGCAACCCCCTGAAACTCCCTTTTGGTCAGGACCCCAAATTTGAGAAACACTGGTCTGCCCTGTGAAATCTATATAGTATAGGGTAAAAGCACACAAAAGACAGATTTCATGTGCTAAGGCGGGAGAGGGGGACGAAAGACGCACCAGATTTCATGGTCCGTGACAAGTTTTTTATGTCTGTGAATTTGGTAGGCTCTACACATAGCAATATGGGACAGAAAAGTCATTTAAAATGGGGAAATGGAATCAGAAAGTCAAACATTGGCAGGGTGACTCAGGTATAGGTTTCATACCTAAAACTATGTTTAATTTGTCAATTGGAATGTACTAGATTTCAAGTTCACAATGTCCCTTTAAACCAGCGGTTCTCAAACTTTTTCGTCTGACGACCCCTTTCTGCTTTTCAGCATTGTGCTGAAACCCCCAGGGGTATGTCTGCCGAAATGCCGCAAAACTGAACACTTCCGCTTTCGGCGGAATTTCAGCGGATGCATGGCGTTCCTGTCTATGTCCGCTGATTTGCCGGCAAAAGTGGAAGCTTTCACTTGGGTAGCTTTTTGGCAGACACAGCCTGCATTTGGAGCTGCTGCCGAAATGCCGCCAACGGTGTCGGCAGCCCGCAACCCCCCGGGAATCGCCCCATGACCCGCCCAGGGGGTTGCGAGACCCAGTTTGAGAACCACTGCTTTAAACAATATTTTATGAGACTGTGGATTATTTATACTATTATACAAGGTTGTTTCAGTGTATTCATTACTCAACTTACTTATACCACCACCTTGCTTAACAGCTTAGTATTACAAAGAACCTTAAATGTAAACAAAATATACTTTTTAAAAAATATTCTCCAGTTCAGCAGTAACTGATTCAAAACTGTCTCCAAATTGAATTGTCATTTTCTTTTCCTGCTTCTTACTGGTATCAGCTGTTAAGATGTAGGGATGACATATTAAAGTATTAAAAATGACTCCCCAAGTGGAAGTGACTCCCCATAATTTGTTCCCCACTACTGAAAGTCTACATAGTATAAGTTTGTTAGGTAGAAGTAGCTTGAGAAGTGTTTAGATTTATTATTATTATTATTTGTTAAGATTGTTAAATGTTTAGATTTATTATTATTGCCCCTTTAAAATATAATTTGTTAATATTAGGTCATGTAACTTGAAATTGTACTATGTAGCCAGAAACAGCTCCCCTCTCTCTGTCCCAGGGCACGCTCAAACTTTTGCAAGTAGCTACTTGAAATTGGCATTGCAGGGATACATTGTAATGATGCATTGTCAAGCCACTAACTCCTCTCTGGGAGCCAAGCCCTGTAATTGATTAAGGGCATTGTTACACAATTGATGCCAGTTCTCTTCAAAGCATTGTGAACCAATTAACCCTAATCTCAAAGTGAAACACTGTAACTATAGCAGTAACTAACTCAGCACTCAGAGAGAGAGTGTTTTAAGAAATGCCACCCAGAAACTTTTTTAACTTTTTGTAACTACAACTCTTGTATGTGTAAAATTATTATTATACAAAATACTGTATGTGAAACATTAATTAGGGAATGTATGTAAGAGGAGAATGCTTGGACAATAAATAAATGGTTTGAGAGGTTCCAGCCTGAGAATGCAGCATCAAAGGGCTGAAGAAGGCCTCAGGTGCCAGTGCAACCAAAAGGTGTCAAGTGGAGAAAAACTGGAGACTGGAGGTCCACCCTATGAGATCACTGACGAGCACCTGGCAGCCACCCTGAAGACATCAGCATGACGCACCAATTCCCATAGACTGGCATAGGAAGAAATTCCTATAAAGACTGGACCAAAAGACCATGGAGTCAGAGACCAAGGTTCTGCTGCCAGCCTACCAGGAGCTTCAGATGCGCATCTGATCAGGACTTCGCTCCCCACTACCATCACCTGTGTATAGAATACCTGGCCAGTATTCTTTCACAAGCAACTTCCAGGCTGGTAACTATAACAATTACCCAGAACCTGAATGAATGGATAAATGATTGAATGAATGTTTACATTATATATGTGTGTGTGTGTGTGTATAAGGGTTAAGTAGTGATAGAAATAAGTAGTTAAACAACGTTGTTTGCTTCTATCTTTTCTTTATTCTTTATTATTATCTTTATAATAAATGTGGCTTTTTGCGTTATCCCCCTCATAAGATCCTGCTTGCTTTTATTGGTATAACAAAGATTTTTTTTTGTATGTGTTTGTTTGTTTTTGGTTTTTTTTGGTTGATTGGTAGTGAGGACTGATACATAAAAATACAATACAGGAAAGGTTAACTTACAGCTTAATTGTTGAATAACCTTGAACTCCATTGTGACATTGCACTCCATAATGTGTTATGGAAACATGCTTATGCATGAGAATATGATGCAACTGGAATATGCTTTATGCAAAAGATCTCTTGTAAGATATCATTGCAAAGCTTATAATCTACTGAGTGTGTTCATACTATTTGTATGCATGTCTCATTCTTGTATCTGAATCTAAAAATATAAAGTGTAACTCTGAGATCCTATTGTAATTATGAAAAGTGCAGGCCATTAATGGTGGCTGAGAATTTTGATGGCTCCCATTGACTAGGGCAACTGGTTGTGGATGTTTAATTTACCCACAAGCCTTCCTGTGTGCCTGCTCCGGGTAATGAAGGAGGAGGTTTAAGAGTGACATGTCACCTGGTAATGATATCCATCCTATATCTGGTACTTTTCCATTTATAAGGAAGGATGGGGACCCAGAGACACAAAAGATTCCTGTCTTGTGCCAAAGCTACAAGAGGGTGCTGAAGAGATAAAACGAGGCTTCCAGTTATGAGAAAACCTCTAGTTTCCACCTAAGATGTTTGCTGGAACTAACAAGGACTGTACCGGGGAGAGGATCGGGCCCAGACTTGGAACATAAGAAAGGCCGTACTGGGTCAGACCAAAGGTCCACTTCGCCCAGTATCCTGTCTACCGACAGTGGCCAATGCCAGGTGCCCCGGAATGAGTGAACCTAACAGGTAAAGATCAAGTGATCTCTCTCCTGCCATCCATCACCCACCTCTGACAAACAGAGGCTAGGGACACCATTCCTTACCCAGCCTGGCTAATAGCCATTAATGGACTTAACCTCCATGAATTTATCCAGTTCTCTTTTAAACCCTGTTATAGTCCTAGCCTTCACAGCCTCCTCAGGCAAGGAGTTCCAAAGGTTGACTGTGTGCTGTGTGAAGAACTACTTCCTTTTATTTGTTTTAAACCTGCTGCCCACTAATTTCAATGGGTGGCCCCTAGTTCTGCTATTATGGGAACAAGTAA
Source organism: Dermatemys mawii (assembly GCA_007922305.1). NCBI lineage: Eukaryota > Metazoa > Chordata > Testudines > Dermatemydidae > Dermatemys > Dermatemys mawii. The sequence continues at coordinate 41,511,477 of ML677334.1, read as the reverse complement.
ATAACTTTTCCTTATTCACTTTCTCCACACCACTCATAATTTTATATATCTCTATCATATCCCCACTTAGTCTCCTCTTTTCCAAGCTAAAAAGTCCTAGCCTCTTTAATCTCTCCTCATATGGGACCTGTTCCAATCCCCTAATCATTTTAGTTGCCCTTCTCTGAACCTTTTCTAATGCCAGTATATCCTTTTCGAGATGAGGAGACCACATTTGTACACAGTATTCAAGATGTAGGCGCACCATGGATTTGTATAAGGGCAATAAGATACTCACCGTCTTATTCTCTATCCCTTTTTTAACGATTCCTAACATCCTGTTTGCTTTTTTGATTGCCGCTGCACACTGCATGGACATCTTCAGAGAACTATCCACGATGATTCCAAGATCTTTTTCCTGATTAGTTATAGCTAAATTAGCCCCATCATATTGTGTGTATAGTTGGGGTTATTTTTTCCAAAGTGCATTACTTTACATTTATCCACATTAAATTTCATTTGCCATTTTGTTGCCCAATCATTTAGTTTCGTGAGATCTTTTTGAAGTTCTTCACAGTCTGTTTGGGTCTTAACTATTTTGAGCAGTTTAGCATCATCTGCAAACTTTTCCACCTCACTGTTTACCCCTTCCTCCAAATCATTGATGAATAAGTTGAATAGGATGGGTCCTAGGACTGACCCTTGGGCAACACCACTAGTTATCCCTCTCCATTCTGAAAATTTACCGTTTATTCCTACCCTTTGTTCCCTGTCTTTTAACCAGTTCTCAGTCCATGAAAGGATCTTCCCTCTTATCCCATGGCAACTTAATTTACATAAGAGCCTTTGGTGAGGGACCTTGTCAAAGGCTTCCTGGAAATCTAAGTACACCACGTCCACTGGATCGCCCTTGTCCACGTTTGTTGACCCCTTCAAAGCACTCTAATAGATTAGTAAGACATGATTTCCCTTTACAGAAACCATGCTGACTTTTGCCCAACAATGTAAGTTCTTCTATGTGCCTGACAATTTATGTTCTTCTATGTGCCTGACAATTTTATTCTTTACTAAGAAGTCTAATCTGTGAAAGAAGCTTATTGGAACATCTTGAGGGTCAAATTTTACCCATAAACCGTTTTTTAATGTATTAGGCTTAGACTTGCGTGTTTCTACTTGACATTTTGTTTTGTCTGTTATCACTTGAAACCACTTAAATCCTACTTTTTGTAATGAAAATTACTTTTGTTTATTAGTAAACTCAGAGTAAGTGATTAATACCTGGGGGGAGCAAACAGTTGTGTATATCTCTCTATCAATGTTATAGAGAACAGACAATTTATTAGTTTATGCTGTATAAGCTTTGTATAGAGTAAGACAGATTTATTTGGGGTTTGGATCCCATTGAGACCTGGCTGCTGGAGATAGGCGACCTGCTGAGCAGTTTTTGGTTAAAGTCTGGGCAAGTAGTCCAGACCTGGGTGTGTGCTGCAGCAAGCTAGTGTGTCTGGCTCAACAAGGCAGGGTTCTGGAGTCCTAAAATGGCAGGGAAAACGGGCTCAGAGGTAATCTCAGCACGTCAGGTAACAATCCCAAGGGGGTCTCTGTGATCGAATCCATCACAGTGATATATAAAAATATAATACAGAAAAGGTCAACTTACAGCTTAATTGTTGGATAACCTCGAACTCCATATTCAGAGGCAATATCTGAAAGATACATTTGGTTAGGTTTCTGTTTTTATCTCACTTATGCAAAAGAGGAATTACATGGTTTGTACAATAAATGCTGTTAAACAAAAAGCAGATTGTTTAGTTTTGACATGAATATGTTATCATTTTTCTTACCTCAAAATCAGTTCCAATGTTGATTCAAAATTAATTTAATTAGTTATTCTATTCATTAAGTGGAAACATTTTACAGATTCCATGTCATGAAAATGTAGCATACATGCACATTAGTAGTATGTATACATGTCAGCTAACACACAAAATACTAAAAAAAAAAAGCCTCATAAAAGTATCTAGATCCTTTTATCTTATTATCAGTCTTAGCAGACAGATAATAGAGGCTTCTATTCCTTGGTGATCAAAGTAGTAAAGGAACACAGACAGATACAGCATTGCACTATGACTTTGACTGGAAAATCAGTCCCTGAACCTGAATTTCATAGGGAGATGGGAGTGGGCCAAAGCAATTACTCTATATCAGGGATCGGCAACCTTTGGCGCACAGCCTGCCAGGGTAAGCCCCCTGATGTGCCGGGCAGGTTTGTTTACCTGCCGTGTTCACAGGTTTGGCCGACTGCAGCTTCCACTGTCAACAATTTGCCGCTCCAGGCAAACGGGGGCTGCAGGAAGAGGTGTCCAGCACATCCCTCGGCCCGCGCTGCTTTGCACAGCCCCCATTGGCCTGTGGTGGCGAACCGCTGCCAATAATAAATTAAAATGCAGTGGAAACAAGAGAACTGAAGGATGAAAGAACTGCTTAAGCCCCAATCCTACACTGGATTCCTAACAGGGATATGCACTTCAGGATGGGAACTCTTATTCAGGTGCCCTAATGGGCACAGCACTGGACTAGGAATCAGGAGAGCTGTGTTACATTCCCAACTGCCACTAGCCAGCTGGGTGACCTTGATCAAGTCACTTCACCTCTGCGTGCCTCCATTTCCCTCTCTATAAAACAGGGATAATGATGCCTTCTTCCTTTATAACGTGCTGTAAGAACTACTAATTAGTAGAATATGGCCATACATGGTCCAGCATTATCAGAATCCAGTCATGATTGGGACTCATGGGAATTAGTGCAGTACAAAACCAACCAATACATTTTCAACTTAAAAACAGCCACATTTCTATTTGAAAACGTACAATAATTCAAAGATAGAAAAAATATTTTTGTTCATTTGGTTATACTCTGCACTTGACAACACTTTGTATAGTCAGTTTTAATTTTCATTGTTTCAAGTACCAGCAGAATGATATCATCTTCATGCACAGCCTAGGGAAGCTCTCCTGCACACTCTTCCATAGGCCTTGCAAGAGTATATTTACAATAAGTGTAGCACCATAGGTAAAAGTGAAATCACAACAGACAAACGTGTGCACAGAGAGGAAGGGAAGCTCTAGGACATCTGGTGCTATTACCATCTGGCACGCCCAAAATTATAATTCTAAATATAGCAGGAGAACAATACACAAATATTTTTTCTTAATGATTTTTTAAAACCAGAACATGGATTTTTTTAAGTTAGTCAATTTCAAATATTGAAGACGACAGTGTCTTTTTAAGAGAAGGCTTAATGAGAAGGTGGACAGAAATCTGCTGTCCAGTGAGGCAATGATTTCAACAAGATGTGTATAATAGCTTAAGGATCGACCACACGAAAGCACTTTACAATTCTGTAAGTGCAAGTAGAACTGCTTGGCCTAGTATCAGTAAAGTAAGGAACCTAAAACAGACAAGTTGTATCTTATTATGATGGCCTGCATAATCAGATCAAGAACTTTATAAAGAAATTAAAGAAACTTATGCCAAAGAGAGCACTTTTCAGGGCCCTATCTTCTATGAGGTTACTCCTATCTTCTTATTTGTTTTAAGTGTATAAGGATCTGAGGTTTTGGTTGAAGAAGTACAACACAGAAACATGAGTTGAAAAGTCACTAACAGTGGGATATGATACATACACATTCTTGGTTACTTACTGCTACACTTTTAGCCAGCAGATCCTTCAAGACAGTGCATTTGTTTATATGATATCATCTTTTTTTTTTTTTTTTTAAAATAGTAATCCTTCTGGTTGTTTCATTTTTCAAAAATTAGTTGACAACAAAACTATTTCTACACAACATACTTACTAGAATAGGAAGTCGCATCCATCTTCCCAACTTTTATTGGAGACCCACTGCTTCTTATCTCTATACCAACTTCATTCCACACAGGCTCCAATTTCTTGCAATGGCCACACCAAGGTGCATAGAACTGAGAACAAGTGAGAAGGGTGGCATTAAACAGAATCAGTGAACTTTACATAAAAATAGAACTCTCAAGTCACACATTTGAAAACCAACAGAAGTTGCCAAACAGAAAATCCTCTCTTGGTTTATAAGGACTCCTTCAAATTCAAGTTCTACACTCCAGTTTTTATGGGTAAACTAAACTTTTATGATTCAATAGTGCAGGAATGGATCCAAAATGATCATTTCTAGATCCTATATTAATGTAGCAATTCTTGAAGGTTAGGAGTTTTGCTTGGTTTGTTATTTTTAGGAAAAAACCTACCAGTAATTTATATTTCTCTTCAATGCAGAACTCCTGTCTATGAAAAGTCACAGGACAGAAGCAGACAATGCAATCTTATCTTCTAAAAAAAAGTGTAGCTGGAGGGGGGGAAAATGCATCACCTGGATATAGTATTTGATGGGTGACTAGATCGCTATCTGTATAAAGGAATTTAAGCTTATATAAGGTAAGTTTAATTTATCTGCCATCTCTATCGCCTGCCAGAGAAGCCTATCTGTGGAAGTTTCAAAACAAGAAGCAGATTACCATGACTTCAGATTTCAAAGGAAGCAGGGTTTTGAACACAGTGAGCAAATATCTTATAATCATAAACATTTATGCTATAATATTTTCATTTAGTAGCATGTAGTAGTTGCACAATCACTAACAGTGCCGCCAAATGGCTAGGCAGGGATTTGGCAGAGCATCTGCCCTTTGAAAGCAAAGTCCAGTCTTTCTGTGTCTCTACCACAAAGGTTTCCAGTTCTTCCCTTTAGCACAGAAACTTTGTTGAGATTAAGTCCTTGAATAGTCAAGGCCTTTTCCAGACGGTGTCTCATCCAGGTGAAGACTCCCGGGATGGTAATGTCCTTTTGGAGTGGGTAAGGGAGTCAGGTCCATCTCTCCACTGGGCTGTTCCACGGCAGAGTGGTGGACAGCTACACTGGGGGTGCTAAGCCACTGCCCTCCCCTGGACCACTTCCTATCCAGTCTCCTTTTATTTCCTGAATAACTCACGATAATCAAGTCTCTGGCCTTGTTATAAGTGTGAAGTAGCCTAAAATTAGTGTTTACCTGTAAGGGGTTAAGCTAAAGGTAACCTGAGAGGTGGACAACTGACCAATGAGAAATTCCTCAGGAGACAAAGAATTTTAAGTTTCAGTTTCTCTCTGGGTCTTTAGAGGTGGACAACTGACCAATGAGAAATTCCTCAGGAGACAAAGAATTTTAAGTTTCAGTTTCTCTCTGGGTCTTTAGAGGTGGACAACTGACCAATGAGAAATTCCTCAGGAGACAAAGAATTTTAAGTTTCAGTTTCTCTCTGGGTCTCTCTCTGTTCCCCCCATAGCCGAGCTGAACAGAGAGAGACCCAGAGAGAAACTGAAACTTAAAATTCTTTGTCTCCTGAGGAATTTCTCATTGGTCAGTTGTCCACCTCTCAGGTTACCTTTAGCTTAACCCCTTACAGGTAAACACTAATTTTAGGCTACTTCACACTTATGACAGGCCTGCAATCTCAGTCACCTGCCTCTCTTCCGTGAGTTTGGACAGGTCTGTGTTGCCAGATCCCAAGGAATCCTCTGCTTCCTTCTGCTGCCTCCCTCTGAACTGCTCTGCTTTCCTTTTTAGAGCACTGCCTCCAGCTTTTACAAGCTTAGCAGTGTGGCTGGATGGGACTGCCTGCGCCCAGAGCTGCTCCTTAACCCCTTGCTCTCTAGTGCGGTGTCTGTATATCCCATCACATAGCGTGAACCAACTTCTATTTCCTTCAGAGCCAGGATGCAGCTGGGCGAATTCTTTCCATCCTCCTGTCTACCAAGGACTTAATCCTAAACCCATTGAAGTCAGTGCTGAAGGATCATGGGCCCAAGAAATCGATTCCCCAGGCAAGAAGGGGGCTGATTTTGCCTTTGTGGAAGTTATTTATTCAGAAGATACTATATATAATCTGCCACGTATTTCTCAACATACATTAGCACATACAGTTATGGGGTAGGGGTTTTTTTTGTTTTGTTTGTTTTTTAAAAGAGAGGAAGAGTCCCTCCAATATCAGATGACTTAATGCAAGGCAAGGCAAGGCAGTAATAAGTGCTTAACGCAAGCAGGCCAATTCCTGGGCCATCCTGTACAAGGCAGACAAACAGTTTATCCGTCCTATCAATAGATGGAACACAACACATTGTTTTTCACCCCCATACAAAAATCCTTTCCAATTACTGAGCAGTTTATAACATTGTGCAGTATATACTGGTTCTTTTATTTTTCAAATAAAATTAATGGAAAGCTGTTAAGTTTCAACAAAGAGTGAATCTTAATACTTCTCACATACTCACATCTACAAGCCAAATGTCATCTTTACGATTGTCTTTAAACCTAGAAAAGAAAAGCACAGCTTGTGACATGTCTATACACACGCATACAAATATACTATTTTTTTCTGAAGGAGGGGACAAAGGGGCCTGGTTAAAAAAAAAAGGAAGAGAAGATTAAACAAAAAAATATGGCAGGCATATTAAGCCCATCAGCCTTTTACTATTAAAATTCCTTGTGTATTTCACACTGCAGTGTATAGTATTAGTCCAGCAACACCCCCTGCTACCAGTGAAAAAAAAAAAAAATATCCCAGAACTATTGAAGGGTAAATGATAATAAGAAAAAATGGTTTGCCAACATGCAGATTTACACTATATAACAGGTTAATTGCTATAGTGTACTGGAGTCTATTTTCATGCACTATAACCTAATGTTTTACTGCACACTCTACATTTAGCCTAACGCATTTTCCCAAAATACTACTTTAAATTAAACTGTAATTCAGCTTATCCTCTTTTCCAGAGAGTTATTCTTGCTAAGTAACATACACCAGCAACAATAATGTGTACATTAAAACTCCCTAGATAAACTAACTAGTTTTCAAACTCAGAGAGACCTTTATATAAGTTTGCTCAATACTATAAAAATCTTGCAGCTAGCCTAGTTTCATGTTAAAGTTATCAGTCATTTTAACATTTACTTTACCAAGACTTTAACATCAAAAAACACACAGTTAAGATAGTGAACAATACTAATCTATATTTTCTGGCTTTATTTAATGTTAGAGTAATGACTGACAAGATAACAAATTAACTACTTTTAACAGTACTGTAGAGTTTGCATTAAGTTGAATGTGAACTGGAAGACTCTGACATGGCTACCAAGAGGGGCCCTATGAAATACACATTATAATGATTATAATCATATATATTAATTATAATAGGTTTGAAGTATCATCTAACAAGATTAATTTTGTATCTATTTATGAGTCTATTTTTCTTGTCATTGCAATCAGATGACAGTGAAAGCACCATTGAAAAGTTATTTATGAAGTGAACTATAGTTTATGATAGTGAGGACCTAATAGCATTCAGATCCAAAGGTAGCACATTCATGCACTGCATAGGCTTCCTTACTGAAGTCTGCCAACACATTTCAGTTTTGGTTGGCAACGTCCTTGCTACCACAGCTCCACGCTTCTCCCAATGGAAAGATCACCAGTTGTATCTAGCTGTGTAAAACACATTTGTTCAATGGCTTGTTTAGGCAGAGGGTCAGACCAGATGAGTAAAATCTGAGTCATAATGGTCTAGGGGACTGATCACAGACCTAGAACACATTTAGGACCAAACTGGTACAAGAAGAAAACCAGGGATGAACTTGGTCTGTGAAATGCAAGTAAGCTGAGATTTTACAATGGGTGTAGACAAGCAATATGAGACCACCACAGTCACACATGGACCTAGAACATAGTTTTATCTCCTACACCTATAGAGAAAACTCACTATACTATCTAGATTTCCCTCCATTCACCTTTTATTTTTAAAATAATCAAAAGAAATCTTAAAAAGCAAGTTTTAAGAAGCTAACTAAATGCTTGGGGGGGAGGGGAAGAAAAGATTCACCATTTGCTTGCTGAAGTGTTAACAATACAAGTACTATGTTTTAACTATATTTTGTCACAGCCATAATGTTACGGCTGAAATGCTTTATTTAGCCCACTGCTCCAAGGCACTGAAGCAAATGCATGCTCAAATGTCTGGAGGGGACTGGGAGAATTTAGTACAACCTGTTTAAACAGTTTATTGAAAGAACCAAATATGAAACAAAGATGACGACTGCAGAAAGGCTATTTGAAATACCTGATCATGTTAAAGAAGCTATACAAAATGTTTGCAGGTCTTTTTAAGCCACACACGCCTTATCTACACATTTTACTGAAAATTAATTTTACTGGTGTTTGCACTGTAGTGCTAATGAAAGATAAGTGGATTCTACTGTCCCATGTGCATTAAATGTATGTTAGCAACTTCTAATTACGAAATCTTAAACATCGGTGATGATGCAAGAAGCAGAAAGTAACAGGTTGATTTTCAGATCTCAGGTTCTGTTTGCAGTTAGAATATATCCTCTACAACCTGTAACCTGAAAATTTGACAGAGAACATAACCCTGCCCCCTCCAAAGCAACTACAGAAATTTTTCATATATATATATATCTTACTTCATGCAACCAAAGCATTCTAATTCTAGCTCATATGGAATATTAAGGCACATAGTCAAAGATGTGAATACAAGCCAGGGGATGGCAGGCCACAAAAATAAAGGAAGTAGACAGAAACAGGATGTAATGCAATAAGCAAGTTTAATTTTCCATTCAGACCTTGGACTGCTACCCTCACACATTTTTTTTCTTTTTTAAGTATTGAATAACATCTTCACAAAAGGCTAAAGAGACAAGAAATTGCAAAAAATATATTATAAATCATTTTAACTTATGTTACTATTAGCACTATTTATGTCATATTATTCTTTTCACTTCTCTCAGGTTAACCTGAAAAGAGCTCTGTGTAAGCTCAAAATCATGCATCTCTCTCACCCACAGAAGCTGGTCCAGAAAAGGTATTGCCTACTCACCTCCTCACTCTATAAAAAAAGTTAAGTCAATTTCTCATTCAAGCTCTTAATGCGACACTATCTGAAGGAGCGTGTTTGTAGAGAAACAATTGATACCAATGGAATCTAAACCAGTACATCAAATCAAGTTCTATAAAGCTTGTTTATACAAAATTTAAGTTTTGAACCAAATTTAAGTGTCCATTTTACTAGGAGATGGACTGGCAAAAATATAAGAGCTGAAATCTTATATTTGGATATTTTTATCTTTGTCAGTGTTACTTTATTTAAACTTAATTTAGTTTAAATGTCTAAGAAAGAATTATATAAACTCCCCCTTGCCAAAGATATCTTTCTTAAATGCATATGAAATTTGAAAATGCATTTCATGGTGTCCTTGGTAGAAATTATTGTAGATATTTTTAATTCATATTGTCACTTGTGTTAGACTAAATTGCTGTGAGATAGTGCACATTCTCTGTAGCAGGTAGCAACTTTTCAACATTAGCATTATTGACTGTTACTTCCAGCATTAAACCTTGTAAATACCTAATAAATACTATTATAAGCAGTGAGTGTCTTAATTAGGCAAAAGCAAAATATTATTTTAACCCAATGTAAAAAGTATTTCAAACATTTTAAAAAGCCTTAATCATGAAGCATCTGCATAGTTGTTCCTGACCTGACATATAACAAACCAAATTTGAGCGCAGAGAGAATTTTTACAGCCAAATTATACTACTGTATTTTCAGGACCATGTAAATATCAACACAGCGTTATATAAGATCATGAATAACTCCATAATATCAAATTAAAGTTGTCATAGGACAGACAGCTGGATGTATATCAAGCAGCAAAAATGGCATTGCTACAGCCTGGTAATTTATTAATCTACAGCAGGGTGCGCAAACTTCTTAACCTGAGGTCCACATCTGGGTATGAAAATTGTATGATGGACCATGAATGCTCACAAAATTAGGGGCTGGAGTGTGGGAGGAGTTGAGGGCTACAGCTGGGCGTGCGAGCTCTGGGGTGGGGCCAGAAATGAGATGCTCGAGAGCCGGATAAAAGGTCTGATGGGCAGGATGCACCCCCTGGGACGTAATTTGCCCACCCCGATCTACAGCAATCCGATAAATATGCATGATAGAGAATTTAATACAGATAACAGGGACTGAGGAAATGGAGATTACTGACATGCACAGAGAACTTCCTACAGATGCAGGTTTTAGGCCACATGTACCTGTTTTTGAATACAAAATTCTTCAGTCTTCAGCTAAGTAGTTATCAGCAGATATCCGTTTTTGAAGTAACTAGTACACTGAAGCAGAGTGACCTAACAGACTGGGAGTCTAGAGACCTAGTTTCCATTCCCATCTGTGCCACTGGCCTACTGTGTTATTTCACCTGTTTCCCCCACCATCCTTTTTCTCTCTCATATAATTAGACTGTAAGCTCCCTGGGATAAGGATTCATTATTACTATGTGTTTGTATAATGCCTAGCTACCACAATGGGACCTCTATGAACAACTATAATTCAAATAAATAAAAACAATACAAAGCTTTCACCCATATTCTACTTTCATAAACGTTTGCTGTATATATACTAGTACCCGCTGCTAGACTTCTGACAAACTGAAAATGTTTACTCTTCATATCTTCCAGTTATTTATAAGAAGATATGCCACAGATTTGTGGCCCTATACCAGCACTTATTTGATAAAGACCCAAAACACATATTTGGACAACTCGTAGCTTATTAAATTACGTTTCCAAGGGCACTGAGCTAGAAGTTGTCAATACTTTCAAATACAGATATCTGGACAATTCACTAAAGGTTTGAAGATACTGTAGGACACTATTACTAAAAACACAGAAACCAAGCAGTGTTTTCCTTTAAGAGATGTTTCACAAAAATTTGCTAGCTATGAAAATGAGCTTCTTCCTCATTCCAACCCTTGACCAGATTTGAACGTACTACCATAATTAGAAACATGGGAGGAAAAAAGCATGTTTACTACTATGTCTATTTAGTGTCTTCTTCAGTCTTCCAAAACAGTAATCCCTATTCACAGCCTCTTAAAACAACACGGAGCCTTTGCAAAACTCAACCATGCTCACTGTGCTTCAACTTACTAGTTATGAGGTAATATTTATACAAACCATATCCTTTTCTTTCATGCATTTCATAGTTGCTGCTAGAGAAAGAAACAAGACTTATTCAGCATTTTCAGCTGAGTAATACTACAGAGCACAAAAGCAAGAAAGGAGCAGCACCTCCAGGAAAGCAAAGAAATACCTAGGCAACATTTCATGTGACAATAAAATAGGAGTACTTACGAATCATCTAAGTCTTCCACAAAAGCTGCATCTAAAGTCAAGACAAGTGCAGCAGCTGCCAGAAAAAAAGGGAGGGGAGAGGAAAAGTAGTAAGTAGGCTGCAGGACTGGGTAACAGCATTTACTCTGATTAATTCATTGCCACTACTGTCCCCTCCAACTGATCCCCTCACTCCTTACGCTCTATCATAGGAATACACTGCAGGCACCTCTAATGTGCTTCATACTTATGAAAATAATCTAGTGAAGTGTTTTTCAAAGTTTGGATCACGACCCAGTACTGAGTCATGGCACATAAGGAACTGGGCTGCCTTGCTCAGCACCCAGGGAAACTAGCGGCTCTGGTCTCCACCGCCGAGCAGGATGTTAAAAGTCCCATCAGCGGTGCTGCCCAGGTAAGGAAAACTAGTACCTACCTGTTCCAACACCACGCTGCGCCCCAGAAGCAGCCAGCAGCAGGTCCAGATTCTAAGCAGGGTGTCCACTGGGCTTTCCACAAGCGGCTCTGCATGGCACCCAATGGCCTGCGGGCAAGAGCCATGCAGAGCCACTTGTGAGCCTCCGCCTAGGAGCCGGACCTACTGCTGATCGCTTCCAGGGCGCAGTGCGGTCCGCTTCTGCACCCCGACTGCGCTGCTGACTGGGAGCCACTGGAGACAAGCCCACGTGCCCTCCTCCCCAACCCAGAACCCCTTCCTGCATCCCAAACCCCTCATCCCCCGCTCTGCTGGGTGATGGGCATCAACAATTTTCTTCAACTGGGTCCCCAGAAGAAAAGTCTGAAAATCACTGAGCCAGTGAATCTGGCCGGTCTGCTCTGCATCATGCTTAGTCCTACGCCCCGCCTCGGCCTCCTCCCCTAACAGACCCACCACCGGGTTCTCTCCCCTTTCATCCCTCACCGTCCCGCCTGCAAGAGGTTTTGGGGCAATGACCCCTCCCCCCAAGCCTCCTCCTCCTCCGCCCGTGCGACAATCCTTCCTCCCTCCCTCCCTCCCTTTCCTAACAGCCGCTCCCGCAAAGACCCTCCCGCCATCGCCCTCTCGACTCCCCATCTTGCCCCCTCCCACCCGGCCCAGCCACGAGCTCCCCGCGCGCGCATCCCCCCTCTCCCTGCCACTGCCCCTCCCCCCGGAACGGGGAATGACGCGCCCCCGGGTTTACCTGCCGCACAGATGAGCCGGCACCGCCCGCTCGCCGCGGCCATGTTGACAGGAGGACTCGGGAAGGCAGCACAACTTCCGGCCGGCAGGGGAAACCAAACCGCACGCGGCGCCCCGGCAGACGCCCTTCCCGCGCACGCGCACAGAGAACCGGCGGAGGCGGGGGCAGGGGCAAAACGCCGCTGGAGGGTTGGGGAAAGAGAGGCGGCTGCCAGGACCTTGGGCCACGCCCCTTCCGAGCCCGTTACAGTTCCAACGGCTGGCGCGAGCCGCTGCTCTGTGCTGCTCGGTGCGCGGGCTCCCCGCTAGCCCGCTGGGCGGCGGGGGGCAGGGGAGGGGCATAGACACCCCCACCCAGCGCTGAGAGCGCCTCATGGGCGTTAGTCCCCAGAGTCACACGCAGACCACTGACGTGAGCTCCCTCTGCGGCAATGCAGGCAGCCGAGACCTGACTCCTCGCCCCCCACCCCAGCTGAGCCGCGCTCCCGAGCAGAGAGAAGCAAACCATCCCCCTCCCGTCCTGCTGCCTTGGAGAGCTCGCTCCCCCTTCTGCATTGCGCTGCTGTGGGGACTCAGAGTCACCCACGCCCTGGGTTCTCCCTGCACCCCCCACGGTTCACATCGTTCCAGCAGCAGCTCTGCTCGCTGCTGGGATGGTTTGGTTTTAGACGGGTGAAGTTTGTATTTTTTAAAAAATTTCACTGAGACTTCTTTAAAAAGAAGAGTCAGAACCCAGGATGGGTAGGCCAGCTGGAGAACGGAGATCAAACATTTCTGTCTGTTAGCGTAAGGGTGACCTTGTTCTCCAGTGGGTAAAAGGGGAAGTGGCAGCAAAAAGGGGAAGCTGCAGCACAGCAGTTCTCAAAATGGGGTCACCAGAGCCAGTGTTAGACTCACTGGGGCCCAGGGCTGAAGCCACCCCGAGTGACAAGTTACAACAAGGTGTAGGCAACCTACGGTATGGGTGCCAAAGGCCACACACGAGCTGATTTTCAGTAGCACTCACGCTGCCCGGTCCTGGCCACCGATCTGGGGGGCTCTGCATTTTAATTTAATTTTAAATGAATCTTTTTAAACATTTTTTTAAAACCTTGTTTACATACAACAATAGTTTATTTCTATGTTAAAGACTTACAGAAAGAGCTTCTAAAAACCTTAAAATGTATTACTGGCACACAAAACCTTAAATTAGAGTGAATAAATGAAGACTTGGCACACCACTTCTGAAAGGTTGCTGACCCCTAAGTTACTCCAGCCTAAGCACCCCTGTGGAGAACTTCTACTGACACAGTAAAAGAGAGAGCTTACAGTAGCACAGCAACATCCCTCACATGTGCTGCTGTAAGCTCACTAGCTCTCTAGTCCACATTAGAGGGTGGACTTACTGTGCTAAGTATCTGTGTTTGGGCTGCAGCTTTACTGCTGTAGCATGGGTCAGACCAAAGGCCCATCTAGCCCAGTATCCTGTTTTCCAACAGTGGCTGGTGCAAGATGCCCCAGAGGGCGTGAACAGAACAGGTAATCAGCAAGTGATCCATCTCCATTGCCCGTTTCCAGCTTCTGGCAAACAGCCTAAGTCTTTGTAGTTTTGGGCCTTGTTTAACAATTCCAATGACAATTCACAAACCAGAGAAAAGTATATCTCGCTCTCTTATTTATGTTTATCCTGGAATATTGAGAGGAGTAAAAAGCAGGAAACTTACTGTCATTACACAGAGAACAGCATATGCTGTACTAGATATAGATTCGGCTTAGGTTATTTCCTCTCTGGACTGCCTCTGGGGCAGCGTAACAACACTTTGTCCCTTATTCAAGGCAGATAAAGTCATGATCTAGCTCTAATGTGCATGAGGATTAAAGCATGGATAAACCATTGGTAATCTGCTTATTATGCTAATCATCATTTCATTGCTAGTCTTCCCCTCACCAACTTCTTGTAAGCAGCTGTTGTGTCATCTTTTACTGAGTTTGTAAGCTTATTGAGTCAGGGACAATCTTTTCACTGTGTATATGTGTACAGTTCCTAACACAATAGGGTCTTCTTCTCTCATTGGGACTTACAGGTGATAAATAAATCATATTTTCTTACAGAATCATGTTTTGACCCTAACTCTGTTTTACAATTAGTCTCCTTTTGAACATAAGTATTAACTTCTGTTCCAGTTTTGTTTGTAAAATGTAAACTTTAACATATTATTATTCATGAAAGTTCCCCATAAATTGTTCAGTCACACCACATAAATTGTGTTCATTTCTAATTTAAGGATTAATAAATTATTATTATTACCAGCCTTACAAAGTTAAACTGAGATTTGATCTGGGTTTTTTTCTTTTCATGCATCGCCATCAGTAATAAGGGACCAAATAAACCATCAGTGACACTTGTTCAGCCCTCATTGTCTTTAATAGACTTCCACAGATATAACCAAATTAAACTTAATGAACAGGTTCTTCAGACCTCTTTTACAGAGGCCTACTTTAATAACCATTGTCCAGCTCTCTGAAAAGCACCTTTTGTCCTTTCCCCTTAGGTTCAGAGCCTGCATGCCCACCAGATGCAGGTAGGAGGCAGCCCCAGCAGAGCAGACTGGACACTGCCAGGTCCCCTTTTCAACCAGACTTTCTGGTTGAAAACTGGCAACTCTACTCAAAATTATTAGCCACTTCTGAAAATATAGGCCTAAGCAATTTGGTCAAGACCAAGGGATGGCAATATCAGAATAGACATTAGAATTCAAGAGTTCCTGACTCTCAAAGTACGTTTCTCATTCCAAGTTTGATTTAAATATTATACAACACAACACGACAGATCTTTTGTCATGAGTGATGATTACCTGTTAGATTCTTTGATCATTACCTGTTAGGTTTACTCACTCCAGGGTGCCTGGGATTGGCCATTGTCCGTAGACAGGATACTGGGCTGGATGGACCTTTGGTCTGACCCATTATGACCATTCTTATGGCAACCTTTCATAAATAAAATTGTGTGTGTTTATCTTTAAACATAAAATTAGCTAATTAATATTTACTAACAAGTGGCTGTATGAGAGAGTTTATTATTCATTAAATATGCAGAACTCCTGTGGCCTTATATTTCCATTTTCTGCAGCCTTTAGCTGAGTATCATCAGTGCATGCCTGGCACTATCAGAACTGGCATCTGTTTTGATCCTATGATAGACAATTTCTAGATTGAGTCAATGGAAAAAACGTACCACATCAGTCCCTGAGTGGAAAACCCATACAAAAAAACCTGGTAATGGACAAATAATTATTGAATTTTTAAAAATTGGCATTACATTAGCTATTCTCCTGTCATCTGCTATAGAGGCTGATTTAAGTGATACATTACATATCAGAATTACTTTTTCTGCGATTTCATGTTTGAGTTCCTTCAGAACTCTTGAATGAATGCCATCTGGTCCTGGTGACTTATTATTTACCAATTTGTTCCAAAATCTCCTCTATCAACACCTGAATCTGGGACAGTTCCTCAGATTTGTCACTGTCATAACCTAAAATTCCTCCTTACCTGTAAGGAGTTAAGAAGCTTGGATAACCTGACTGGCACTTGACCAAAAGAACCAATAGGAACAAAAGATACTTTCAAATCTGGGGCGGGGGAAAGGCTTTGTTTTGGGCTCTTTGTGTGTTGTTTGCTCTTGGATTTTAGAGGGACCAGCATCAATCCATGTTCTCCAAATCATTCTGAACCAGTAAGTCAAGCCAGGCAAGATGTGTTAGTTTATCTTTGTTTTTCCCACTTGTGAATCTTTCCTTTGCCAGAAGAAAGTATATCCCCATTTTTCTCTGCAATTTTGAAACTAAAGTTAGAGAGGATTCCTCTGTTATTTTTTGAATCTTTTTGTGACTCTGTAAAGTTAACTTCCATCTGGATTTTACAGAGGTGATTCTCTTATCTTTTCTTTAAATAAAATCCTTTTTTTTAAAAGAATCTTACTGATTTTTACATTGTTTTAAAGCAGCAGTTCTCAAACGGGGGGGTCGCGACCCCCCAGGAGGTCGCGGGGCAATTCCCGGAGGGTCGCGAGTTTCCTGCGCCACTGAAGTGCTGCCGAGCCAAAGGCTTTCGCTTTCAGCGGCATTTCGGTGACATGTTGCACGTTTCAAAGTGTCCACCCAAAAAGCCACCGAAGTGAAAGTTTCCGGTTTCGGCAACTTTTCGGCAGACACTGTGAAGCGCTCAGCATGTCCATCAATATGCTGCCAAAATTGGAAGCGTTACATTCGGCGGCATTTTGGCAGACACACGGGGTCGTGGCGGCTCGCGGGGATGGGAAAAAGGGCCACCGCTCCCACAAGTTTGAGAACCGCCATTTTGATCTGATGTCACCTGTAACAATTGATGGGGGTTTTATTCTCAAGTCTTTCCCAGGAAGGTGGTGAGGGCTTGGGGGGATATTTTTAGGGGGAACAGGACTCCAAGTGGTACTTTCCCTGATTCTTTTTCTAAATCTTTAATCTCCCAGAGCATTTCATAATCACCATCACCATCCTGGTTAGATGGCTGGTAATATATTCCTACTGCTATACTCTTATTATTCAAGTATGGAATTTCTATCCATAGAGATTCTTTGGTACAGTTTGTAGTATTGTAACTGAGAGCAGATTTTGGTCTATTTTCTCTTCTGTTGACATTTTATCTCTCTTTATAACATAAATGTTTATGCTGTTTTAATTTGCAATCCTTTTTATATTACTTCTTCATTCCTTATACTAAAGAGACATCTTGTGGCCATGGGGTATATTTACAAAATGTCATTTTCCTTCTGTGTTTCCATTGTTAAAGATTCCTTTACCATTGATAAACTATCATTTATGTTTTATGCTCTCAAAAATATACTCTATAATTACAGTTCTTGAAAATGCAATGCAAAAATGAAAATGCAGAGTCTTTTGATACAAAGAAGCATGCAAGGAAAATTGATGCTCTTATTTTTGTTTATGAGTTGAATTTTTCTCTCTCTTCCTTTCTCTTCAAAAAGAAAAATAAAAGGAAAGAAAGGAAGAGAGGTGGACATTTTTAGCACTGGCTAAATATAGTGAAAATATAGTGACATTTTTCAACATGTCATGCAACATTTGTCATTAGTTTGTTTGCATGTGTTTTTACATTTCCAAGTTTCTGATTTTTCATAATTTTAATAGACTGAAAATCATTTGTAGGGAAGTGATTCCAAAAAACAGTTTTGTACACTTATCCACATGTATGAAATCCCACCCCCCCCCCCCCAAAAATCAAGATTTGCACTTGGTAAATTTTTAAAGGAAAAGGGGGTCAGGCTTGCTAAAGCTCCCCTTGCCTACAGTAATAGGCATAGGGTTAGGAGACAAAAAGCCCTGATTTATTTTCATTAGTACCATAAAAGGGCTTCAATAACAAAGTGCATTTATTTAGCACTTTATAAGCATTATTTAATTATACCTTACTAAAACCCTAAGAGGTAAGTAAATATTACAGAGAGATGGGAGAGAGATGATAAATGGCATGCTCAAAGACACACAGCAACCTAGTGCCAGAACAAGGATTGGAACCAAAGTCTCCTAACCCTTAGTTTCATAGTTAATTGAGTAGATTACAAGATCAGGCACGTAAGTAATTTAGCTTTTCTGTACCTCAGGTTTTCCATGTATAAAATGTGACATTGCTATTTACAAGAGAAGCTCTGAAAATATACTGATTTAAGATTCCTGGAACAGTATGTTGGTAAGAATGATCCCTAACTCAGTAACATGAAGTGAGAGGCCAAGGCAGTCAGCAGCCAGCATTGAATTTCACTCTTGCCTGGTCTACACTCCAAAGTTAGGTTGATGCAAGGTAATTTTTGTCAATTCGACTCCTGCCAATGTAAGTGCCCCTTTACCCAGACTTGGTAACACCACTTCCCTAAGCACCATTGAGCCAAAGGTCAATGGACTTAGATTGATGCAGTGTGAGTGTAGACACTGCATTAATGACATCAACCATTACTGTCCTCCAGCAGCTGTCCCAAAGTCTCTCACACTGACCTTTCTGGTCACCATTGTGAACTTCGCTGCCGAAGGATGATAGAGACTGGAAACATTCTCCTCTCCTTGAAGCCCTCAAATTTTTGAAATGCCCAGCTGAGTACGCTGGCTACATGTTCCAGACGTGCTTGTGCTTGAAGTAGATGGGAGATATTGGATCTCCTGGGCCTGGGGGGAGAAAAGGCTGTGCAGGCACAGCTCCAAACCAGTTGTAGAAACATGCACATCTAGCAGCAGATTGCTCGGGGGAAGCAAGAGAAGGACTATACCAGGTACCAGCAGCAGTGCTGTGTGAAAGCTAAGAAGCTGCAGCAGGCACACCTGAAGGCAAGGGCCAACAACTGATCTGGTGCCAAGCTACAGACCTGCCACTTTTACAAAAAGCAACATGCCATGCTCAGTGGAAATCCCATAACCACCCCCAACAGCACTAAACTAGAGGAGCCTGAGTCATAGGCCCCTGCTGTGAACAGCGAAGAGAGGGAGGTTGTGAACAAGGAAACGGAGGAAGAGTATGGGGTCAGACAACTGGGGATCCAGCTGTGTAATGAGCTAGGACCTGTTTTTGACTCCACTGCAGTCCAGCCACACCTGCCAATCAAGTGTGGATCAGCCCGATGCATGGCAAGGAACCTCGGGTAAATATATAGTTTAATTTTAAATAATAGAGATGCCCCATCCCAAGTATCAGGATACATCTTTTGACTTAGCATTAATTTACTCATGCTAGAAGAGGTAGTGGTACACCCTAGAGAGATATCTCCCGTTACCTGCTTTTCATTTCCCTCTAGAGTTAGGTGTGGGTAGCGGGGAAGAGGAACATGGAGTAGTTTCTGGAGAGATCGCAATGAAACTTCCATGGACGTACTCTGCAATCCTCTGCCGAAGGTTTCTAGGAAAGGCTACCTTATTTCTTCTGCTGCAGTAAAACATTTTCCCACATCACTCCACAGTAATTTCAGCAGGCACCATTGCAATATACAGGCTAGTAGCATTCAGGAAACCAGGAGCAGCTGTGCTCTCTCTGTATTTGTTACCCTCAGGAGTGAGATATCAGCCAAAATCACCACTGCCTGTGGAAAATGATGCCAATATTCAGTGCAATTATTTTGTACTAGAATCATGCAACTAAGCTATTCCCTCCTTATTCCCCCAACCCACAACAAGCCACACTCACAATGGCTGGTTCTCTGACTAGCACCGTGCACAAGCACTCCTAAGCAGAAATGAGAATGTAGTCTTAAAACTTCTGGGGAGCAACGGGAGCGAATTCAGCATCTTACGTTTTGCTTTCCATAGTGAATACACTGACAATGGTACCTCTGTTTGCTGTATCTTCAGCTGCTACAATTGCGGCGTTCAGGGTCTTTCCCTCCACACTCGTGGAATGCCTGAGCCAGATAAGGAGTTGAAGGATGAGGACTCAGGATGACATCTTCCAGGAGAGCCTGCCAGCCAGTGTTGCATTGGACAGTAATTGCAGGATTAATATTGCCCACAGCCTAGAGCATGATAGAATGGAGAGGAGAAAGGTGCAGGAAAATGAAGGGCGATGTGCAGCAAGGGTTGCTTGCACGTCTCAGACAGCAGATAGAGATTCTGAAGACTCTGATGGACCTGCAGGAACAACAATCCTTGCATAGCCATAGAAAAGTAGCCCTTTCTCTTGATGTACTCGGTCTGATGCCAAAATAGGAACATGTGTCACTCCACCGCAGTTTGGAAACCCCATAGCTACAAAGCTATTCACTATGCTCTACCCACAATTATGGAGTACAGAAGACATTATGAGATGCAGACAGTTGCAAACTGGAAAGTTGACCCTGTGCTCTCAGTTCTTGCATGACTCTTTTCAGCTGCACCATGAATTGCCAAAACTTCCCAAAAGACAGTGGATAGTTGCACAGTGGGATATCTACCAATGGTGCAATGCACTCTGTATCAATACAAACACTCTTGGTGAGTATGCACACCGCAACATAAGGCGCCAAGAATGCACATGCACAAACAATTTACAGACTGCACTGGGTGTATGCTGATATAACTTGAGTCAACCTAATTTTGTAATACAGACATGGCCTCAGTGGTTACAGTCAGTGCACAGCCAAGATTTAGCTTGGACTCAGGTCACAGCCGCAATTTTATATGCTCTTATCACCTTACCCCACTCAAAAAGCTGGTAGGCACATTCTACATTTCTGGGTGGCCCACAAAGGTATGTCTATGTAGTTTCAGCTCTCTACAGTAGTGCAACCTAGATATTGAATATAGGAGCAAAGTATATCAGTGCCGTAAAAACTTTTAAAATTATCAAAATTTGTCAAGAATCAGAGGGGTAGTCGTGTTAGTCTAGAATTGCAGAAGTGACAAAGAGTCCTGTGGCACCTTAAAGACTAACTAAAGTATTAGAGCATAAGCTTTCGTGGGCTAATACCCACTTCGTCAGATGCTTGTGTTCTACGTGTCGGTTACTTGTGTTCTACATTTGTGTGTCAAGTTATCTCTCTGATTTTATTTAAAGTTCTCTGTTAATTTTAGTGGGATAAAGCATTCTTCACTTCTTGTCCTGAGTTCTTGTTTATTTTGCTGGCATTGGAAAAATCCTTCATCATTTCGTATGTCATGGCCCATATGGCTGAGCATTAGTGATGGGCAAAATGATTCTTTTGCACTGTATCATAATCCTTCAATTCAAAACTTGAATGCATGATTCTTGTTGAGAATTTGAACACATGTCATGGCAATCAAAGTTAGGGGGCCCGATACTTATTTTGTTTAAACTTGGATCAATGAAATTATCAGTCTAGTTATCCATTGTAAATTAGAATAGACCAAGGACCATGATTCTCATAGCAGTGATCACTCAGCACCCTGATCATATGTAATATGTATGTTTACACATACAGTTGAATAAATTCTCTGAACACATTTATCTTCATGTTCTGACATGATAAAAGACTCACATATTGAAAAAATACTCATGCGTATTTTTTGAGCTCTGCATCCTGGCACAATATCAGTCATTTAATGGAAAAGTAATCAGCATTGCACAGGCAAAATCTGATCTACTGATAGAGAGGTGAAAAGCTCTGTCTCCCATTGTGTCACACAAACCATGAAAACCTCACCTAGCATTTAAATCTTTCATACATATTTTAAGTGATGAATATTTGTATTTTATGTGGCTGTCAAGAGATTAAAAAAATAATCATGATTAATCGCATGATTCATCACACTGTTAAATAATAATAGAATACAATTTATTTAAATATTTTTGGATGTTTTCTACATTTTCAAATATATTTATTTCAATTCCAACTACAGAATACAAAGTGTACAGTGCTCACTTTATTTTTATTACAAATATTTTTATAACAAAAGAAGAAATAGTATTTTCAATTCACCTATTACAAGTACTGTAATGCAATCTCTTTATCATGAAAGTTGAACTTACAAATGTAGAATTATATAAAAAAAAACCCCTGCATTCAAAATTAAAACAATGTAAAACTTTAAAGCCTACAACTCCACTCAGTCCTACTTCTTATTGAGCCAATAGCTCAGACAAATAAGTTTGTTTAGATTTGAAGGAGATAATGCTGCCTGTTTCTTATTTACAATGTCAGCTGAAAGTGAGAATAGGCATTAGCATGGAACTATTGCAATCAGCATCGCAACAGATTTACATGCCAGATGCTCTAAAGAGTCATATGTCCCTTCATGCTTCAAACGCCATTTCAGAGGACATGTGTCCATGCCGATGACAGGTTCTGCTTGATAATGATCCAAAGCAGTGTCACAGACCGACACATGTTTATTTTCAACATCTGAGTCAGATGCCAGCAGCAGAAGGTTGATTTTCTTTTTTGGTGGTTCGGATTCTATAGTTTCCACATCGGAGTGTTGCTTTTTTAAGACTTCTGAAAGCATGCTCCTCATCTCGTCCCTCTCAGATTTTAGAAGGCACTTCAGTTTCTTAAACCTTGGGTTGAGTTCTGTAGCTATCTTTAGAAATCTTACATTGGTACCTTCTTTGTGTTTTGTGAAATCTGCAGTGAAAGTGGTCTTAAAAGGAACAGCATGTGCTGGGTCATCATCTGAGACTGCTATAACAAGAAATATATGCCAGAATGCAGGTAAAACAGAGCAGAAGACATACAATACTCCCCCAAGGAGTTCAGTCACAAATTTAATTAATGCATTATTTTTTAATGAGCATCATCAGCATGGAAGCATGTCCTCTGGAATGGTGGTCGAACCATGAAGGAACATACAAATGTTTAGCATATCTGGCATGTAAATGCCTTGCAATACCGGCTACAAAGTGCCATGAGAACACCTATTCTCACTTTCAGGTGACACTGTAAATAAGCAGTAGTCAGCATTATATCTCATAAATATAAACATACTTGTGTGTCTTAGTGATTGGTTGAACAAGAAGTAGGACTGAGTGCACTTGTAGGGTCTAAACTTTTGCATTGTTTTGTTTTTGAGTGCAGTTATGTAACAAAAAAATCTCTATTTGTAACTTGCACTTTTACGATAGATTGCACTACAGTACTTGTTTGAGGTGAATTGAACAATACTATTGTTTTTGTTTGTCATTTTTACAATACATTTTGCAAATATTTGTAATCAGAATAATAATATAAAGTGAGCAGTGTACCCTCTCTATTCTGTGTTGTAATTTAAATCAATATATTTGAAAATCTAGAATAACCTCCAAAAATAGTTAATACATTTCATTTGGTATTCTATTGTATAAAAGTGCAATTAAAACTATGATTAATCATGATTAATTAATCATGAGTAATTAATTAATCATGATTAATCACAATTAATTAATTATTTTTTGAGTTAATTGTGTCGGTTAAAATTGACAGCCCTAGTATTTTGTATTAAAGATATTCTGATTTAACAGCTGAAATGAACATTATTAACTTAAAAATGGAAATATTTGTATTTAACATGCATTTTTCTATTCATACCAAACAGTAAAAAGGTGTAAATTGTATTTTAGTTACTGCTATTTGTAAAGTCTGTTCCTGATTTTAAACTTTGCAACAATTTGCAAGTATCAAGCACTTATGCCCATAGTATCAAGTTACTCTGTTAAAAACAAAAGCTTTTTTTTTTTTTAAGGAAATCTGTCTACAGATACTTGAAAGTGATTTATGCTCCATTGGCAATTGCAGCACTTCTACTGAGCAGAAGTGTTAACATCTGAATCTCTGATTTGTTTAATGCAATGATTTTCAATGGGATGCAACATTAACTTCATACAATTTGAAACACAAAAGGATGTGCCATAGAAAAGAATGTATGTTGTTTGCACTTTTGAAACTCCAGGAAGCTATTTCATACAAGATTTATATATAACTTTATAATATTTTTATTTTCACTGATCTGCTGTCTGCCAGCAAACTTGCCAAACATTCTGACTATAGTGGCCACAACCAGCTTGTGGTATTACTTGGAGAGGTATAGCAAATGCAAGAAAATGCTGTAACCTGTGGTTTCTAGACTTTTGCTCTTTGTACTATTTATATACTCTTTCTTGGGCTGAAATAATCAGGGCAGAATGGGAAAAATTGATAATTTAAAGTGAAAGCAGATTAGTAATAGTGTTCCCATTTCACATCCTGCTAAACTAAAAGTTGTCATCCAATGCATGTTCTGTTTCCTATATTAATCAGAATAAGGACTTGTCTATTTCGAGACGGTGGGTATGTTTGCACAGCATTTTGGAGTGAGGAGGAGAGAACCTCTCAGCCAGGTTGATAGCCTCAGGCTAGTGGGACTCGCACTAATGCTCTAAAAGTGGCTGTAGCATGTATAGACAGAACTTTGAAGTTGCTGTTTGGGTCAGTGCTTGGTCTCTGAAACCTAGAGAGGGAGGGAGCTTTAGAGCCTGGACACTAGTCCAATCCAGAACTTCATCTTCAGTTTCCACTATACAGCCATTTTTTAGAGCACTAGTGCCAGCCCCACAAGCCCAAGTCTGTCATCAGTTCACTCCAAAGAGCTGTGTAAACATAGCCTTGGTGCGCAACAAGCCGAGGTGTAAATCTGTAGCTCATTAGCCTGCTGCACACTAGGCTGCTGTGTGGACCCTGCTATTTCACACGGGAACCGTGGTGCCCAAACTTTTCTTGTCATGCCCCCCACTTACCAGTAATTGAGTCTGTCTGCACCTCCCTCCATTACTGCACAGTTGGCTCAGCAGAGGAGCTTAGGCTGAAGGCAAAGCTGGGGGCTGAACTGGGGACAGGGGGGATGAGCAGGGCTGGTGGTGGAACTGGCCTAGGAGTGGAGATGAAAGGAGGGCAGAGCTCGGCTGCACACAGACTACAGGGAGGAGCTGAGCTATTGCTGGGGCCAGAGCTGGGCAGAGGGTGGAGTGCAGCTGTGGCTGGAGGTGGAGCTGATCTGGGTGCAGAAGGGGGCTGGCCAGAGCTCGTGGCCTGCCCACCATGGAGCCTGGCCCAGGCACTTCTGCGTGCCCCCTCAAACGTTCCTCCATCCCTCCTCCGGGGAGGGGGGCATGCCCCACAGTTTGGGGACCACTGCACTAGACATTCTCTATCAATAATGTTACTATGAAAAGTTAGTAGTTTTGTTCCCATTTGTACTGATGAAACAGATGCTACCTAACTGGTAACTTTGTTGGCTGGATTAGTGGAAAAATAAAGGACTGAAAGGATATACAGATAAAACTACCATCTAATCCCTAAGGGCCTGATCCAAAGTCTGCTGAAATCAATAGAAAGATTCCCAGTGAGTAGAAAAGTTTTGGAACAGGCCCTAGATCATTAAACATATGCATTTGCTATTTTGTTTTCATTAAGACTTAAAAGACTTGCAGCCAAAGAAATAATGCCTTTGGAGCTTATGTCATTCATATTTGTTGAAATGATTTCCCTTAATTTGGTGGAATTATGCCTTTTCCATAATCAGAGAGTAGGTTTTCATTACTGCTATTCATCTAATAAGGAAATTACTCAAATGGATATGAAATGTATGAATTATTTACTCGGCTCTATATAAACACAGCCCAGATGGAAAATTAAAGGTAGGGCACACTTTCTTATTAGGCTTCATCATTAAACAATATTAATTTCCCACCATAGAGAGTAGGGGGTCCTCTTCATCACTGACCTTTCAGCAGATGATGTTAGGGGGTTCTTTAAAGGGTGGTGGATTGCTGATGAGCAATAGTATGAACTCTTTCCCTGTTCTAGCCAAAGGATGAGTGCATCAGTTATTTCAGTTTGAAGTTACAGATACTAAATACATTAGATGCTCAAAATAATATTATAAAAATGCACTTCATTTATGGAAAAGGTTTATTGTTTGGTATTTTTCACTTTGGATATGTCTACACTTCGAGCTGGGTGTGTGATCCCAGCCCATGGAGACATACTAGTGCTAGAGCACCATGATTAGAGTGGACAGCAGCAACGTGAGCAATAAAAAGGACTAGTTGCTGAAGTAAGTATTTGTGGTCTCAGACGGGATAGTTCTTGCAGCAGCAACCCCCCCACCCTCGCTGTCACTATTGCACAGTAGTTCAATGAGAGCTAAGACAGGTATGCATAGGTGCTGACTTTTGTTTTTGCTGGTGGGTGTTTGGAAGAGGTGTGTGTTTGTGAGGGGGAGGAGCGGGCACTCTGCCATTTTTGCAGGGAGGCTATTTTCAGCCTATTTATACACTTCTTTCATATTCTAATTACTGAATGTTTCTATCATTGGCATCTTTACGATATTAATAATGATTACATTGTTATGAACTACATAATTACCTTATTATGAATTACGTTATATTAAAATCAAGGCAATCACTCATAAACTGTCTTTACTAACGTTTCAGTTTAAAGACATTATGTCTCACTGTAGCTTTCTGGATGAAACTGTCAGCAGTCTTATTCACATCTAGTTCCCTGGAATTGTCTTGATGCGCCTTAAGGACAGCTACATTATTCAGTTGCATCTGTCCCATTGATGATTTTTATGTCTTCTGAAGCTGGAGAATGGGTTCAGGGTGATACAGACACAGTGAGAAGGAGTACTGCAAATGACTCCAACATCTCTTTCTGTTGAGTAACAGCTAATTTAGTCACCATCATTTTGTATTGTGACAAAGCTCTGTCCTTATCTTCATGGATCCTGCATATCCTGGCAGATTTTCAATAGCCTCAGAGGCTCACTCCACATAGCCCTTCTCCCTCTAAAGACAAGGTCACAGACTATTGAGCCATTTTCTTCATAAGCCAGTGAGGAGAAACTATCCTTCCTGGCACAGTCTCTGTTGTCTCTCAATCTCAGTAATTAATTAGGGGAGGTAGAAATGGGGGGAGCCCAGGCCCACCCTCTACTCCGGGCTCCAGCCCAGAGACCCTAGTAGTATCAGATAAGATGGCTGACCTTTTAGCCACAAAACACAATACAATTCCCTGGGCTACATCCCCACAGCAGTCCCCGCTTCTTCAAACTCCACTTCACCTTACCTCAGGGCCTCCTTCCTTCTGTATGATATGTTGTCTGCCACTCAGTCTCACCGACAGCACAACTTCCTCCCACAGCTCCTGACATCCACACCCACCTGACTAACTGGGAGGTTTTTAACTGGTTTCAGCCAGCCCCTGATTTGCTTCAGGTGTCCCAATCAAGCTAGCTGTTTCTACTCCTTTCTAGAAGCTTCTTAATTGGTCCCAGGTGTCTTGATTAACCTGAACAACTGCCATTTGGTTCCAAAGGTACCAGGGATTTGTTTAGTCTGGAACTAACATATCAGTTCCTTAGCACTTTCCAATAGCTATGGGGCCTTGCCCCATCACAGTATGTATAGTTGGGATTATATTTTGTCATGTGCTTTACTTTGCATGTAACTTTGAATTTCATCTGCCATTTTGTTGCCCACTCACCCAGTTTTGCGAGATCCCCTTCTAACTCTCACCAGTCTGTTTTGGATTTAACCATCTTGAGTAATTTTGTATCATCTGCAAGCTATGCCACCTCACTGTTTACCATTTTTTGCAGATCATTTATGAATTTGTTGAACAATAAAATCTCCTCCTGGACACCACTGTTTACTTCAATCCATTCTGACAATGATCCATTTATTTCTACCCTTTGTTTCCTATCTTTTAACTGGAGTGTCTGGGAATGCTTTCAGAATCAAATAATGATCCTTAATTATTATTAATGGCAAGCCTTTTGTTGTCTTCATTACCCTGCCTCTATTTATAAACAAACTCCCTGCCCGAAGGGCAGAAGTTGTTAGCAGCACAGAACTCGTTAGCAGCACAGAACTCATCACGTTCCACACTCAAGCTCTGGCTCCTGAACACCCACTATTCCTCTTCCTTCCCCCCATGGGAGCTTGAGCCTCAAAGCACCCATGGAGTCAGCACCTATGCAAGTATATCTACTCAAGCTGGGACTCAAACCTCCAGTTCAAGTATAGACATACCCTTTATTTTCATTGTGCCTCAGTTGAGTGTTCAACCACGAGATTTTGTTTACAGTGAGTTTACACTGGTACAACATTATTTATACAGACATAATCATGCAGTTTACATCTGAAGAAGAAATTATTTACATTTCTGAACTGAAAAAGGACGTGTGCTAGGTTGGCAACAAATGGTATATCTTAATGATCTGAATGATTAAGGAGTAGAATTGGGTGAATAATGCAACACACTTTCTGCAATTATTCTTTTATTTAAAAAATAATAATTTGCTTAAACTGCCTTGCCACCACTTTTGAGTAAGATGGCGTATTTGTCAATAAGTGAACAAACAGACCACCTGACTTGTGTTCTATTGAAGCAGTCTGGATACTGAATATGTAATACTCACAACAAACTGCTTGTGAATACTCTATAGCAGGGGTAGGCAACCTATGGCACAGGTGCCAAAGTCGGCACATGAGCTGATTTTCAGCGGCACTCACACTGCCCCGGTCCTGGCTACTGGTCCAGGGGGCTCTACATTTTAATTTAATTTTAAATGAAGCTTCTTAAACATTTTAAAAATCGTATTTACTTTACATACAACAATAGTTTAGTTCTATATTATAGACTTCTAGAAAGAGACCGTCTAAAAAGGTTAAAATGTTTAAGTGGCACGCAAAACCTTAAATTAGAGTGAATAAATGAAGACTTGGCACACCACTTCTGAAAGGTTGCTGACCCCTGTTCTATAGACCAAGAATTGAACAGAAATATTTTGGAAAACAATTTTGAATAGAAAAAAAAGATGAGAATCATTTCTGGCAGGAGGAGGACACAATTTGCTAACAGAAAATAATAATACTTAATAATTGTTCATTGTAAATTATTTGCTCAGAGCTAAAAAAGATACATGAAATACTAACTTATTCTGCAGCTGCCTTAGCTACCATATATAGATCATGTCATTATTATGGAAGCATGTTGATTTAATTGCTTACTTATAACTTACTTATTCATAAGATATATATTTTAAAAAGTCCTAAAAACAAACATTTTTCCACAGTAAAAACAGGAAATAATTTTAGAATTTCAGATACCATGCTGGATCAAGTGTGGATAAATATTGACTTTTTAATTGATACCATTGTAGCTTCAATTTCTGACTATCTCATTAGTTTCACAAGAACAACTCTCATATTTAATAATATACTTACTTTACAAGTATATACTTGTTCATTAGCCCATTCGTTTATAAGCCCACCCTCCAAAATGGATAGGTAAAAACAGCAAAAACTGTATGACCCTTTCATTAGCGGACCATATATTTCAGGGGTTGGCAAACTTTGGCTCCTGTCCTGTCAGGGTAAGCCGCTGGCGGGTCAGGACATTTTGTTTACTTGGAGTGTCTGCAGGCACAGAGCCCCTCAGCTTCCAGTGGCCACAGTTTGTGGTCTCTTATTCCACACTTTTTCCAGCCATTCAGTAGTTCCACTTTCATCCATCCATCCCTTTTCGTGTGCATGTATGATGACGACAGCAGGAAATTTCGTGTTTTTAGGCAAGGTTTTTCTTTTAGAAACAACAGGAGGGAGCTTTGATCCATTTGCCAAAATACAATAAAACCACCATGAAATGGATTTATTTCATGGCCAATGGTTTTAATTAAAATTGTTTTTTCACCAACAGCGGTTACCGTTCTGTTGCTTGGGAGATCAAATGTCATTGGTGTTTTGTCCAGATTTCCTATTTGTAACAGCTCCAATGCATATTCCTTTCGATATTTTATAATAAATCTTTTGAAAAAATTGATTTTTTCTTCCAGATCTCTTGGCAGCTTTTGCGCTATCTTTGTTTGCTGACAAAGACAGAGACCATGACGGTTCATGAAGCAAGTACACCAACCCGCTGATGTGACAAACATTGATGGCTTTACTGATCTGTATTTGTCGTCTTTTGACATTTGCAGAGTGCACAGATGAATTCCAGTTCTAGTGACAAGGTATCCATTTTGTCAAGATTCAACAGCCCACTTATTGAGATCTTTCTCCAGCTAAGGAAATGAAGCACACCTCGTTGGACATTTTTTCCTTGCTTCTTGACATGTCATTTAGTGTGTTATTTTTTTGCCACTCTCTTACTTGCTTCTCATTCACAGAATTCACAAGCAGTGGCACAATTATTGTTTGCTTCTGAATATTCTGCGGCCACTTCTTGCAGCTCCCATTTTCTGGGAACAGTGAACCGTGACCACAGGGAGCTGACGGTCTCCAGGACAAGGATTGCTCCAGGTAAACAAGACAACAATGTATTAGATATTCAATTCAATAATTCTATAGAGTTAAAATCATCAAATTTTGGTGTAGACCTATTTATAAGCGGACCCCTGCTCTTTGATGCTTCGCTTTTTTACCAAAAATATTCTTATTATGAACGAGTATATACTCACTTATGAAAGAGTATATACGGTATGTTAGTTTTGTGTCAGCATGAGCATGGAATTCACTAGCTCTTTGGGAATTTAAATTAGGTGATTTGTTATACTTGGACTGTGTATGTGCTGACATTACTGGATACTTGAAGTATTGTTCTTCCTCCTCCTCCTAAGTGAGTCAAGTCACAAGGATGTTTCTTAAAGAGAAGCTATGGCATGGACCCCAGTATTCTTACATGTTTTATTTTTATGTACTTTTTGACATTTAAAAAGGACTATGCTATGTTCTTTTAAATGAGATTCAAATGTAAGCATATTTTCATTTGTAGTGATGCTGACGTTCTTGCTTCTCAAAGGATCCGTCTAGAAAGAGGGTGATGACTTCCCACAGGCTTTTTCTTTAGTGAAATAATTTCTAAATTACATATAACAGGAAACATCTGCAGAAATTGTTGCATATAGTGCCCTATGGATGTAATTGGATTGTGGGATGCCAATGTAACTGTCCCCCTATAGTAATGAAAAGCGGACAATATATTTTTGAAAAAAAAGATGTTGTGGCTGTGTAATTGGTAACTCTTATGATGCTATGATTCCCATATATGTGTACTATATCTCTACAGTGCTACAGGTTTGCACTCTGCCCAGGAAAATTGCCATTTTTAGAGGCAGTGTTGATGCAGCATGTTAAACAGGAGGCACATGCTGTCTTCTTTATCATGAAGACTTGATATTTGTTTTATCTTGTTTTGTTTGTCTTAATCTAAAAAGATGTCACTCAAGGCTTATTGAATTTTAAAAAATTGTACTGGTTTAACTTAAGGTGTAATTATAAACTATTTTAGTTAAGCTAGTGCAAAAGGCAATGTGTGCACTCTTATTTTAGTTTAAACCAGTCTTATTTTTTATTAGATTATATCAGATAAGAATTGACTTCAGATAAACCAAACCAAGACACTATTCATCTGAAATAGAGATGTCCACACTGTCTTTTGCATTGGTTTGATTAACTCAGATTAAAACACATTTTAAATTAAACAGGTGCAATTTTCTTGTGTAGATGAGGCTTCAAATTGAGTGTATGATTGTTCTATGTGAACGTAAAACCTTAAGAGATTACACAGACTTTTAGCTGGTATATTAAACACTAAAGCAGACTTAACAGCACCATAAGTAACATTAATTAGCAGTCAATCATTTTCTCTCATATAGGCATCACAAGCAAAATTCTACTCTCAGATTTACATGGCAGAATGGTGACATTCTACTCCTTCCTAAATCCTCTTTGTAGATCTTTCATTGTCCAGATGGCAGAGGGCAACACTGGGATACAGTAAGTTTCATATTTTTCCAAGGGCTGTAAGATTTCTTTTTACCTGAGATTTTATTAAGAAGTTTTTTAAAGTATTATTTAGCACAATTCGCTATTTGACTGGGTACACTATATGGTGGAGCTATATATAATTCAGCATTCCCCAAGACACTAGGGCAGGATTGTCAAAAATTACTAGTGATTTTTAGGTATCTCTGGATTTCAGGACCCAACTTGAGATCCTTAAAGGAGTCTGATTGTTTGAAAGTACTGGGCACCGATCCTTGAAAGTCATGACCCTTTAAAGCAAGTTAAGCACAGAAAAATCAATTGTCACTTTTGAAAATGTTGACTTTCAGAACCAAGATTTCAAAATGTGACATTCATTTTGCCAATCCAATATCTATGCACACAAATGACAGATTTTATGCACACAGAGCCACGTGGGCACGGAAATTAATCGCAGATTTAGATTTGGGCATTGTAACAAAGCTCCAAGTCTGTACTTGTGGGTCCTGTGCTTCCTGGCAGATGTAGGGGCCTCAGAAACTCATCTAGGCCCCAGAGTGACCTCCCTTTCTCAGTATAATTGGCAAGAGTCACCGCTTAGTGAGTTACCTTCATCACAGGCCAGTATGGAAGATGGAAAAAGGGGGGAGCCCGGGCCCACCCTCTACTCCGGGCTCCAGCCCAGGGACCCTAATAGTATCAGCTAAGATGGCTGACCTTTTATCCACAAAACACAATACAATTCCCTGGGCTACTTCCCCACAGCAGTCCCTGCTTCTTCAAACTCCACTTCACCTTTACCTCAGGGCCTCCTTCCTTCTGTATGATATGTTGTCCACCACTCAGTCTCACCAACAGCACAACCTCCTTCCACAGCTCCTGACACCCACATCCCACCTGACTAACTGGAAGGTTTTTAACTGGTTTCAGCCAGTCCCTGATTGGCTTCAGGTGTCTCAATCAGGCTAGCTGTTTCTACTCCTTTCTAGAAGGTTCCTGATTGGCCTGGAGTAGTCTTTGTTTGGCTATCCAGGGAACAGGGACCTGCACATCCTGAGGCTGATATACCTGCCTTCCTGCACTCTCCTATACCCTTCTGGTCTAACTCCGTCACAGCATATAAACTATATCATTGGTACGTTCAAGTATCAGTGCACAAAAATTATATGGATATCAGGCTAAGGCCCATTAGAAAATATTTTTTTGGTATGAGAGCCAGTTATAATGCTTTTTCAGTTCCTTTTTTGCAGGAGAGGGCAGCATCTTTTGAGGTTTCACAATTTGTTTTCATTTTACATTGGAACGAAACCTCTAAAATGTTTCTGCCTTAATCAACTTGTCTCAGGGTAGAGAGTGATGTATATAATTTGATTGTCCAGTTGAAGGCCCAGGTTCAAGTCCCTACTCTATCTGATTCAGAACAGTCTTTCATTCCAAAAATCACTCCAACTCATGCAATAAGTAAATAAATACATTTGAACTTGGTTCTTCCAGATCAATAAATTAATCACGAGATTAGAATATCCACATGTAAAACCACACCTTTCCCCTCCCCCATATCCTGATATATTTCGCAGACCAGTATCTTAAACTACCCAGATAAAGTTTTCTCTCTCCAAAATCCTTCCCATTTTCACAAAACAGCACACTTGCTCTGACCAGCTCTACTCAGTATAGTCTTCCTTACAACATGTGTGGAAAATAACTTTGATGCCAGAAGTTTTGCTGGAGATAATTCTGTGATATCCCCTTTGGAAGCATGAACAAAAAACATTGAAGCTAACTTATGTGTTAGCTGTCCAGGATCCCACTGACTTTGCAGAACTGTATGTCCTCCTTTCAGGCTTTGAACCTAGAAAACAAGATGATGTTTTGTTGGCTTGTGAATCAGTCTTTCAACATCTTGACAGCTGAAATTAAAGCATATTTTCTACAATTTGCTTGAATTGGCACAAACTGACTGCAGACATGTCAACATTCTGTGATTAGCAGCAACAGCAGTATTGGGAGGAGCTAACAAATCAAGGTCTAAATAAATCATCTGGTAAAAGCCTTTCCTGGGGTGCTCCCCTCTCCCCCACCCCCTGCCCCAAGGTCTGATTCCCTTCTTCATGTGAGAAATTACTGCTTTTATAGGTTCCAAATTTATATTCTTTTGCAAATTCTCCACATGGACATGCAGAAAATCATGTTTCTTCCCAGAAAGATTCTTTTTCCCCCAGCATTCATGTTTGTACTCCTTGCTTGCTTTGAATCTGTGTCTTTATATTCAGCACCGTGAACATTTTCTAGTGGTGTGGACACTGAGAAACTTTTAGAAGTTGGCTGACAGGTTTGGAGTCTGGACTCCAGAAATCTATGCTCAACTCTGCCATTTATTTCCTGTGTGACCTTGGTTACATGACTTAAGTTCTCTGTCTCACGCCATCTACAAAAGGAGCCCAATAAACACGTACATCACAGGGAGGTGGTGAGGCTTAACTAATGTTTGTAAAGTGTGTTGAGACTCCTGGATGAAAAGGACTGTACAAATGCAAAATTGCATAATGATTCAGAACACTGCCTCAAGGATAAATTATATATATAATTAAAAACTTCAGTCTGGGTGTATTTATTGGCTTTGAATTACAGTTAAACAAGTCAATATATTATGTGTAAATCATAGTAGTGTCCCATTTTATATTTAATAGTGATATTAGTTGTATACAGCATTTCAAAACCAAAAGTCCACTTTTCATTCTAAGAAGTATACTCGTTAATATGAATGCAAACAGACGTGGGCTGTGGGGGAGATGGGATTTATTGCATATAACTTTTAGTGGAATTGACAGTAGTTAGCATTATCATTTCCTTCCACAAGCACACACTTACCCAGGTGTATAAACTTCCTCAGATTTCAGTGTGTATGAGAGTAATTTCTATATTACAGCAGCACAGCTATGATTTTGCAGCTGTGCCATCATAGTGCTGTAGGGGAGATACTTCCTACATGGACAGAATGGGCTTTTCCACTGATGTAGGTAATCCACCTCTCTGAGAGGCAGTAACTAGGCTGACAGAATAGTTCTTCTGTCAACCTATCTCCATCTACAGTGGGATTTAGGTTAACCTAACTATATTACACAAGCTGCAACATTTTGCACAGATTTAAGTAATGTAGCTTGGTCACTCAACGTTTTAAGTGTATATCATGCCTAAGATATCATGGAGACACTATTCCTTTTCACTTGCATTAGTATATGTATTCAACCTGTACTTCTGGACCCTATTCTTTTCATTATGTCTCTTTGGTGGAGGTGGGCTCAAATTGTTCATAGGACTATCAGCATTCAAGTGATTAAGTGTATGTCTTCCCAGTAAAGTGGGAAGTTTACTGGCCTAAGTGAGATCTCTCTACGGCTTCAGGTGAACCAGCTAGCCCAGGCCGACATCACCAATAGATTTAGGTGAGTGGATTTTCTGCATGGACAGGAATGTGGAGAGGGTAAGATTTGTGTAAGAGCCCAGGGATAGTGTGACCTAATGGATAGAGCACTGGAGTGAGATTTAGGAAACCTAAGCTCTATTCCTGGCTTTGGCTTTGGCTTTGGCTTTGGCTCTAGCTTACGGTGACTTTGATTAAGGAATTTGACCACCCTGTGCCTCAATTTATCCATCTGTAAAATGGGGATAATGATAGTGATCTCTTTTATAAAACTCTTTGACAGATATGGATGGAAAGTTCTGTAAGAGCCAGGTATTATTATTTATTCCTTGTATGCATTTATGGGCCTGACCCAAAACCTACTGAAGTCAATTGAAAGAGTCCCATTAACTTCAGAATGATTTATATCTCCCCTTTATTAGTCTTATATTACAAGATTATTGTAACCAGGTTCTTTAAGCAGTCACCCCACCTCAGATTCCCAAGCATCACTACTCAGAGATTAGGTGCCACAGCATCTTAGCCCTCAAGCTATGGCACATTCAAGTCCTACCCCTTCCAGAAAGAGTCCAAAAACAAAGAGGAAAACAGGTTTTTGAGGAGAACCCTCGCTTCTCTGTTCTAGGATGTCTCCAGTCTGTTTATCCTTTTCTGACAGTTTGCTTGGGCCTGATCATTCCGTGCATCACATGACTTGCACAGGAAGCAAGGTGCCCTAGGCTTTCAGCTGAAAACAGGCTTTCCTCATTGAAGCAATAAGAGAGCTCTTCTGTCCTTCCTAGTAAATGGTGATCTGGTTAGGTGTCCCATTTTTAGCTTTCTTTTCCACACCTACATTGGCTACTGGTGTGCTATTTGGATGTCCTGCACACAGTAGAGTGTAGGCTTGCCCAAAACTAACCCTCACCTCCCACCCAAGGGGAGGAACTACTAAATCCAGGCTCCAATTTATTATGGGGTACAACAAAGAAGAAAACAGGTCTGGGAGTAAGATTGGCTGCTGGTGTAGCAGGACAGGATTAAATTGGTCCACAGGCTAGTGTTGCCAATTTTGGTTGGATATATTCCTGGGAATTTAATCAAATGACATAATTATAGTTAAAAATTAATCTTTAAGTCCTGGAGGTCTGGCACAGGCACTCCTTAACCTGTTCCTTGCCAGTGGAGAGACTCTCAGTCTCCTTAACCCTATCCTTGCCAGTGTGGGGCAGAGAGGCCCCATCCCAATCACATACTATTTTCTCCTCAGGACCCCATGTGATTCAGTGTGTTGGTTGGATGGAACTCACCAAATGAGACTACTATTCAATATTTATTTTTATCTGCATTGTTTAGTGGGTGGGACCATGCTTATATACTGCACTACATTCAACTCTGGACCTGAATGAGGCAAGAGATCTACCTCATTTTACTTTACAACATTTGAAGAGAATAGGGCAAAGATGTCGTATTATCACAAAAGGGGATTGCGTTTGCAAGGTAGATTCTGACTCATAAAACATGAGGCATATATGTATCTCAGAATTACACTTTGCATCTGACGAAGTGGGTATTCACCCACGAAAGCTTATGCTCTAATACATCTGTTAGTCTATAAGGTGCCACAGGACTCTTTGTTGCTTTTGCAGATCCAGACTAAAACGGCTACCCCTCTGAGACTGAACACTTTGTTGTTCATTATTAGTTCCTTGGGTCCAACCCTGAAAATGTTTATGCGGGTAAGTAATTTTACTCATGTGAGTAGCTGAATAGGAGCATTCACATGAATAAAGTTGTTGCTGTACACAAATGTTTATATGATCAGGCCCATAAGGGTTATATGTCAGATCCAATAAAAACTACATGACTGAAGATTATTTCAACAAAGCTATGCAAGTCATGGCTAAAATATATCATAGGGACTGGCGTAGGTTTCCACAGCATAGAAAGGGTTGATATAGAATAAATTCTTAACTGCCTACAAACATATTTTTCCCCAAAAGTTAGTCTATTTTTTTCCTATAAGAGAGCAAAGTAACATCTGAAAACATTAAAGCGTGTGGGTCCATTCCCAGTCTTAATTAAGTTGATATTCTTAACATGTTTGGAATGATAGCACATATGCTGGGACTTATCTTAAGCCCCCTTTGTTATTATTCCTAAAAATGCTATAAAATCCTAGACTGGGGGAACAGAAATACTGACTACCCCTTAAATGTAATGTCCCAATGAAAGTAAAATTTACATGGAAACATAAAACCTTTCCATATGTCATATGTTTTTCTTTAAAGTTTTATCATAAGGGTAAAATAAAGCATATCTGCCAGGAGCTATCAGTCAGTATATAATATGGCCAAATGTTTCTTTATCAGGATTTGAATCTTTGGCCTTATGGTTTACCATATTCATAAATAATTACTCCTATTACATAAAGATGGGCCCAAGAACAGTTATGCCCCCAAGGGTTCATATGGCCATCATCTGGAGCAGTCAGACAAAGAGTTACCAGTGTTAAATTAAAAAAAAAATCTTCATTTATTCAACCCCATGAAAATGTTATTGAATGGAAAAAAATTTCCAGACAGCTCCAAAATTCATCACAGGTCAGTGCCAATGCCAGGTAATTGTCTCTGTTGGACAACTCCTAAACTCTTTGCTCAGACAAAACTGCCATTGACTTCAGCATTTTTCCATATAAATACTCTGTGCTATTTAAACTGCTTTTCTAGAACACCTCATTAGGAAGTACTTGCATTTCCATATCCCCCACCCTAGATTTTTATATCATTATTAGCAGAAAAAAATTCTGGGATCAAGACTGGCATACGTGCTTGCAAGAAAAAATATTTTGCAATAATTTGTAGCTTTATTTGCAGTCTGCTGTCTATTTGCGGAAACAGATCATTCATTCCTTTTTTCCAACCTTCATTTCTTTCTTTACTCAGTTACGGAACAAAATAATTATAGATATTTACTATGAGTTATAAAATAAGCTAATTCTATATATATGTCACACCAATCTGTGGTTTTCCAAGCTAAGGAAAGTTGAACCAGGCTGGTAATGAAATAGGAGGCCATTGAAAAACACAGAAGACCAGATTCTCTGCTGTCTTAAGTATTTTGTACAGTTATTTATACCTTTGTAAAGTAGCAAATAGCTACAATTCTCTTTTGGTGGCAAGCTATACCCACTTTATGTAAGTGTGAATGATTACATAGGAGCAAAAAGTGAAGGCGTAGGCCCCAAATGTGTCAGAAAGTGCTATGGGGGGAGTATAATATGAGGGTTAGTATAACAATTTTGGCAAATTGTTTTGGTTAGAAAGAAAAAAATAGAACAAATTTGAAATGTCAAAATGGTTCTTTTCAATATTTTTGAAATGAAACATTTTGATTTTTTTGGGCTAGATGCACAGGGGGATTTAAGCACCAAACTCCCACACTTAGGTGTCATTCATAAAATAGAGGAGAAAGTAGTGGTTACCTCACTTTTACCCTGTAGCCAAGTGGTTAGAGCACTCCTCTGGAATGTTTCAGACCCTGGCTCAAATTTCCACATTGCCTAATTCAGAGCAAGGACCTGAACCGTGTTTTCCCATTTTCATGGTAAGAGCCCTGTCCTCTGCAATATAAGGTTGAAATTACATGCATAAGTCCCTTTGTGAATCTAGCCCTTCTTTTCCAACTTTCTTTTGCTGTTATTAAAACCTACCAACATTTTAAAAATACCAAAAATCTAAATTAAACTTCCAGTTTCAGGTCAAGTTACATGCTTTGTTCAACCTGAATTTTTTCTTCTATTTTGAATTGCCAAAAATTTCAGTTTTGGGTTGACCCAAACATTTTTAAAAATGTATTTTTCACAATTACCAATGAACAGAACAATCAGTTATCCACACTGCACTAAGTATAACCAAGGTCCTGACCACTTGTCCCGAGTATAGGGTATAGGCATGAGTGAAAATGTCTTGATTAAATTCCAGTTGACATAGTGATACGTTAACTGCTGCTAAAATTTCCCTTCTAACTTCAATTATATGCAATATTTTTCTCTGTTGACTGAGCTCTTGTGTATTGTTTTTGCATGCTGTTACATAGTGTTCATTGCAGGAGCGTGTAAAGCAATTCCTGTGCATGTAAAGTGTGGGGCATGCTTTGAGATGATTTGGAACAATAGGAGCTATCAGAACATAAGAACGATCATACTGTGTCAGACAAATGGTCCAGCTAGCCCAGCATCATATTTTCCAACAGTGGCCAATGCCAGATGCTTCAAAGGGAAAATCATTGAGTGATCCATCGCTTGTCATTCACGCCCAGCTTCTGACAATCAGAGGCTAGGGACACCCAGAGCATGGGGTTGCATCCCTGACCATCTTTGCTAATAGCCATTGATGGATCTGTCCAGTAATTTAATTAATTATTTTTTGAAACCCATTATACTTTTGGCCTTCACAACATCTGCTGGCAACAAATTCTGCAGCTTGACCGGGCTTTGTGTGAAGAAGTACTTACCTTTGTTTGTTTTAAATCTGCTGCCTGTTAATTCCATTGGATGATCCCTGATTCTCTTATTATGTAAAGAGGCAAATACTATTTCCCTATTCACTTTCTCCACACTATTCATGATTTTATAGACCCCTATAATATCACCTCTTAAACCTCTCTTTTCCAAGCTGAAGAGTCTTTCTTTTTAATCTCTCCTCATATGGAAGCTGTTCCATATGCCTAATCATTCCTGTTGCCCTTCTCTATAACATTTTCAATTTTAATATATCTTTTTTTGAGATGGGGCAATCAGAACTGCATGCAGTATTCAAGATGTGGCAGCACTATGGATCTATAGAGTGGCATTATATTTTCTGTCTTATTATTTATCCCTTTCCTAATGGTTCCTAACATTCTGATAGCTTTTTTGACAGCCACCGCACACTGAGTGGATGTTTTCAGAGAACAATCCAACATGACTCCAAGATCTCTTTCTCTTTAGATGTCATCATTTTGTATGTATAGTTGGGATTATGTTTTCCAATGTGCATTACTTTGCATTTATCAACACTGAATTTCATCTGCCATTTTGTTGTTCAGTCAGCCAGTTTTGTGAGATCCCTTTGTAATTCATTGCAGTTTGCTTTGGACTTAACTATCTTATGTAGTTTTGTATCATCTGCAGATTTAGCCACCTTACAGTTTACCCCTTATTCCAAATCATTTATGAATATGTTAAACAGTACTGGTCCCAATAAAGACCTCTGAGGGATGCCACTATTTTCATGAAGTGATCCTAATCTTATTACATCTAAGTTATATTACTTAAAAGTAGATTAGCAAAGAGGGGGCTATTTAGCTTAGGTGATTGTACCATCACTCTTGTGATGATCTTTTGTTGTATAATTTAACAATACTATCCTGTTCCAAAACAACCTGGAGAGAGCCCAAAATGCAGGAAAATCCCATATATGTATATGTCTAAATGGCAAACAGGCATCCACATCTGGCCTGTGCCAACTGACTCAGTCTAGCCGGGATCAAGCTAAGGGGCTATTTAATAGCAGTGTAGAGATCCAGGTTCAGCCTGGAGCCTGAGCTCTAGGACCCTGCAAGATAAGAAGGTTCAACTACAGCCTGAGCCCAGAAGTCTGCACTGCAATGAAACAGCCCCACAGTCAGAGCCCTGGGAGTCAGAATCAGCTGACCTGGGCCAGCCATGGGATTTTCTTTGTAATGTAAACATACCCTAAATGTGTTTCCTGCAAATAGTTCTCTCCTAGGAAGGTGTTTGGGGGACCATGTAGTCTGGAGGATGGTGAGGTTTCCCAACATTGTGGAGATCTGCAGGGAGAAGACTGCTAGGTACACAGCCAGAAGCCATCGATGTGGCTCCTCTGACTTCACCTGCCATCAAAGATCTACTATTAGTTGAATGCTCACACAGCTGCACAATGCCCTCATAGAGGGAAATCTAATGAGAATTAATACCATCGCTGGCATTATTAACTTGTAGCCAAGCTGCTACAAGAAAATCAGAGTTTTCATGGGAAAGTTCCACAGAGAGCATTTGGTACTTTCTTCTTCTCCCTCTAACTCACAGTTGTGCCAATAGAACTTGTGGAGTTCTTTCCACTGATTTCTCAGAAATGGAGGCTTTGGAGAGTGTCAAGGATGGATGGGGAAGGGAAATGTTACTCCAGAAATGGCAATCCACTGTTCTATACATATTGGGATTAAATGCGTTTTGGAGAGGCTCCTCCACACCCATACGTGGAAGGGTTCTCTCACTGTATGTGATGTTTAACTGGAAAAAATAATAACCTGGGCGTAATGGCTGAAGTTGTTATTTCAATTGAATTCATAAAATAGCAGTCACTGTTTCCACATTAAGATGTGGGTGTGACCTAATGGAGAATAGATTAAAACCAGAAGCATAATAGGGTGATTTTAAATCACCTGTAACATATCTCCTCCTAGAATTATACATTTGCTAATGCATTACATGCATCAGTGATGTTTGGTTGTTGTGCATGCAGAAATGACTAAAGAAAATCATTAAGGGAGAAAATACAAGTCTCAAAAATTAGGTGTTGTGTCATTACATGAATGCCTTGCAAGTGTGAAATCACATTAGTATTTCCTTGAACACAGTTATGACTATAAATCTTTCAAACACGGGTAGATTTCATTCATTTATGCTTCATATATCTCAATTC
The DNA here is from genome assembly GCA_007922305.1 of Dermatemys mawii. Taxonomy (NCBI): domain Eukaryota; kingdom Metazoa; phylum Chordata; order Testudines; family Dermatemydidae; genus Dermatemys; species Dermatemys mawii. The sequence continues at coordinate 41,469,718 of ML677334.1, read as the reverse complement.
TCAGTTGTTTATTCTCTGTCTATGCACATGCATAGCCCTCATTAATAGTAACTGAAGTTACATGTGTGTATCAAGGCAAGAACAAATTTAATGGGCCAGATTCAGCCCTGGTGAACTGCAGTTGGCCTAAGATATTTCAGTATCTCCAAGATTCAGTTTGTAGCAAGTTCCATAACATACCTCAACAAACATGAGCTTGTTCATCTGATTTTATTTTTCATATAAAATTAAGTACTCTGCAAACACATTTGGACTAACGAGGCCTGACTGTAAAATTGATTTTTATTCCAAATATCAACAATCACAAGCAGCAATGTATTTTTTTTAAATCTTTTGACATGTGAGCTAATATGGTCATCATTTATACAACTTAACATTATACTTATTATTTTTGACTGAAAGTATAACTAAAACCATATGTGGTTTAAAATACTTTAACCAGTTAACCTCAATAAGATAACTTGATAACTTGGATGGCAGTAGGCTGGGAGCAAACATAGATATACAGAAACTTAATATTAGGGTACATGGTAAATATGTGTCTGCCCCATGAAAATTCCAGGAGGCAAAATATCTGTCTGTCTCAAAGATGATCTTTTAGTCTTTGGACCAGTTGGCATTAAATCATGCAGCTTGAGGGCTGCCAATAGATATTCTGAACCAATGGGAAATCTGTGAACTGTGGACCCCTGATTTCATCCAGTAGTCACCTTACCTCTCATTGTTCCTTCCAGCTTTACATTTCAATGATTCTATAACAAGTATATGCCACATTTTTTTCATATAGAGAGTGTTTAGCCAATTTGAAGAGTGGTAAAATATTTATTTAATTGAAACTACTGTAGTTTATAATAGTGCAAGGTGCTTTACAAAACATAGATCTGCTCTCTGTACTAAAGAGCTAACAATCAAAGGGCCAAATCCTTCTCTTCTTGATTGCCCAAAATTCCCACTGAAGTCAATAAAAGTTTTGAGGGTCGAATTAATGGAGGATCAAAACTGAGGAGAAACAAGACAAAGAAATGTCCAAATAAGCATGTGCTTAACCTTAACTATGTAAGTGATCCTGTGAAAGTCAATTGAATTACTTGAATGCTTAAAGTTGAGTAAGCACATGTGTAAATGTTTTCAAGATCAGGGCTAGACATAAGACATGAGTTCAAATGAAGGAACAGTTGAAAAGAATATTGGTGAAGAAAACAAGATAGGAAGAATTTCTTATCACGGTGGATATGAAGGAGGAGAGTCTGTGTTTGGTGGCACAAAATGGGAGATTTCCAAGCCCAAGGCTGCACAAAGGAAAGTTTTAAGAAGAGAGTTGGAGAAGGAGATGAAAAGAGCAGTCAGACAGAGGTTTGTATGTGTACAATGTAAGGGGCCTGGAGCAAAGACCTATGGGGTAGGAAGGGAGAGCATTTGAAATTGAGGACAAGAAACCTGAATCTGAAGCTATAAGACAGAATGCCACTGAAAGAAGGTGGATGATATGGGAAAGGAAGTGGGAGAGAGTGATGATTTGGGGCCTGGAGTCAACCTCCAAATAGAAGCAGAGTTGGTCACTTATAGCTACAGCAGAGGTAGGCAACCTATGGCACACGTGCCAAAGGCGCCATGCAAGCTGATTTTGTGTTATAATACTTGTTCATTGTTTGTGTCACTATATGTAGGAAATTTGAATAAAAAAATATTTTCAAGCCTCAATGCTCAGCTGCTTCTTTTATGTTTTTTAATCACTAAGCATGAAAAAAATTGTAAAGCTACAAGTTACGCAATGGTAAGAATAAAAAATCAGGAGGAAAACTCGATTTTTTTAAAAAAAAAAATTTAAACTTAAAATTACCTCAGATGCTTTACCACACATGATGTGAACATCTTGAATACAGTTGTAAGCAGTGTCAGGCTGAGCTCTACCCTGACATCTGGTGGTGAATTGCGGGAATTGCAGAGAGTTGTGGAAAAGAACATTGGGGCTGATCTTATTTGCATAGGCACACCCACTGCGCTTACTCTGAGCTCACTGCAGCCCAAATGGTCACTTCAGCTGCTGTGGGTTCCCCAGTTTCTCCATTATTGGGGCAGAAATGACAAAGTGTTTTTACTCTGATCATGTGAATCGAGGACTGTGAACATGTACTTGTTATGTACTTCTTTGTTTATGATGGAGGGACTCACCATCATGTAAGTAGCACTCACTGGGCAAGGGACAGGCGTTCAAAGCTCACTGAATTGGAGAGAAGCCATGGACAGTCTCCTATGCTTTTTGGTGAGGTCCTTGTCTAAGAACCCTATGGACCTATTGCTCCTTGCCTCTCTCCACTGTGGAATGTCAGAGCTAATTTTTGCTTCTATTAGGAGTCTAGATTCAGTCTGCTGAGCTGAATTCACTTTGGGTCCAGTGGTGCACCTGCACTAAGTGCTGCCTGCCCTCCTACTAAAAGTTGAAATTACTTAAGAGCTGAAATCACTGAGCACTGTGTTAAGTAGGGGGGCCTGAAAGCATATTTCTGAGCAGTTGGTGGTGCCAAGCAGTTTGTGCAGCTAGCAGAGTGGAGCAGCAGACTCAGCTGAGCAGTTTCTGGATGCAGTTTGTGTGGCTAGCACAGCAGAGCAGTTCGGGTGTCGGCTGGCAGAGCGGCCAGCAGTGCAGTTTGTGCTGCTCGCAGAGTGGCTGGTGCAGCAGAGCGGCTTGTAGTGAGGGCTGCAACAGAACCCCATGGAGAAGCGGCACAGTCGGCCTCGGACCACGTAAGGTGCCCCTTAACCTGCCCTCCATTTCCACCCAGGTGGGGAGATAAGACTCTGCAGGTTGACTTTTGAACTCTGCACTGACCAGGAACAGAGACTCTTGGGCTGTTGGACTTTTGGGACTATTGGGTGATTTCTGGGGTTGTGGGCCTCAAGAGCCAAAGGGAAGGACACAGCCTATTTGCTGGGAGGGAGGCTTCTGGCTCATGGTTTGTTTTATTAATCCTGTTTGTGGTGTTTCACCAGTATAATGCCACATTGTTTCTCTCTGTTATTAAAAGGCTTTTGGTACACTCAGACTCTGTGCTTGCGAGAGGGGAAGTATTGTCTCTTAGAGATGCCCAGAGGGGAGGTATATGGTTGTCCCAGATCACTGGGTGGGGACTCGAGCCGATTTTGTACTGTGTTATTGGAATGGAACCCCTGGATACTGAACCCGGCTCTTGTTGCTGCCAACTCTGATGGGCAGAAGGGTTACACAGTAATGCATATCAAATTAACTTCCAGTCCTTGCTGGTTCATTTCCAATAGATACTAGTATTTCACTTCCCACCACAGTCTGATAACTTTTGAAATAGAAATTACCTACAGCTGTGGACTACCTCGTGCATTTAAACATTGAAAAGATTTAAACTACAAGTTAAAATGAAATCATTTTCTGATCTTGGCCAATTCTTAGCTTCAATGAATTCTTTACAGCAAGCAATAAAATATCAATTCTATTTCAAGAATTTTGAACACTTCTTTAATTTTTATTTTTAAAACAGCAAAATTGTGCTGAATCCTGATTTCATTTCAGTCACCAGACTTTCATTAACATAAATTAAAATTAATTTGGTGCATACATTTTTTTCCTGTGGTCTCTTGACCATCGAAAGTGTTAGATGTATCATCCCACTGCATGTGCTCTTTATTCACCTCCCAGGATGATTTTAATGTATTACACTTACATGTGTTACATGTGAGTGAGGACTACTCATTTGTGTAAGGAATTACAGGTTGGAGTCCAAATTAACTGAAAATGTTAAGGGTGAAGACCTTTTTTACTTGTCTGTGAAGGGTCATGCACGTCTATAGTGCTATTCAAATAACATTACACTGTATATGAAATTTGCAGCTTGGGACCAGCTTTATTTATTTCCTGCCATTATAAAAACATGGTGCATATATGTCAGCACTGCTTGTTGAAGAGGCAATAAAGAGATTTAATTAAACAGGTAAAATTCTACTGTCTTTTCTAAAGCAAACTGTTTTATCTTAGTGTCTAAAACCCCTTAGTACATAGCAGAGAGCTTACAACCATCAACAGTCCCTTTTTGGATGAGCAAAGAGAATTATTAATGATAGTAAGTATTATACCTATCAGTCAGGACCTGATTCACATTTATAGTAGGGCCACTTAAACAATACTGGCAGTATAAACAGGGGCCCTTAAGGGTATGTCCACATTCCAATGTAAGCCCATTCTTGAGCCCACCTTGCATCTGCGTCACCATTGTACTAATTCAGAGTCCCTGGACCCTGCAGGGCTGTAGGGTCTGAACTTGAAGTAAGCCAGGAACCAGATCAGAGCTTTGTAGTGCTTTGTAGTGTAGACATAGCCACACTTGACTCAGGTCTAGAATTGCCAAACATGTGTTTTTTGACTGGAACGTCCAGTCAAAAATGGGACCCTGGCAGCTCCAGTCAGAACCACTGACCGGGCTGTTAAAAATCTGGTCGGCAGTGAAGTGGGGCTGAGGCTAGTTCCCTGCCTGACTCTGGTAGCTCCCGGAAGCAGCGACATGTCTCTGTGGCTCCTAGGCACAGGAGCCAGGGAGGTTCTGCATACTGGGCCCTCCCTGAGTGCCAGCTCCACAGCTCCCCTTGTGTGGGAACCATGGCGAGTAGGAGCTAAAGGGGCAGTGCCTGCAGGCAAGGGCAGTGCACGCCACACAGAGCTGCCTGGCAGAGCTGTTTCTTGGAGCAGCACAGAGCCAGGGTAGGCAGAGAGCCTGCTTTAGCCCTGCTGTGTGGTCGACCAGGGGCTGCTTGAGGAAAGCACCACCTGGCAGAAGCCCCCACCCACACCCTTCCGGCCTGGGATGTTACTCCCTCCCACACTCTAACTCCCTCCCAGCCTCCCTCCTGCATTCCAATCCCCTGCCCCACTACTGAGCCCCCTCCCACATTCCAAATCCCTTGGCCCCAGTCCAGAGCCCCCTTCTGTACCCCAAACCCCTCATCACCAGTCCCACCCCAGAGCCCACTCCATCAGACTGAGCCTTCACCCCACCCCCCAAAATCTCTGCCGCAGACCGGAGCCCTCTCCCGCCCCCCAAACCTCTCTCCAGCTGCACCCGCAGCCAGAATCCTCACTCTCTCTTGCACCCTGCCCCCCTGCCCCTGTGAACACTTTTCAGGGTGGGTGCACTGGGGACTCTGGTTATGGCTACTTTTACTCAGGTCTGCTCACTGCAGTATAGACACCAGAGCCCTAGGTTCTACTATCGGCTAAAAAAGCCTTAACATAGGGCTAAAATAAAATGTAGACACTCAATCCTATGGTTCCCTAACACAGGACAGCTGACTCAAGTGCCCTTAACAATGGGCTTACGCTGCCGTGTAGACATACCCTTAGGGCATGGTTACACTTACAGGATTATAGCGCTTATGGTTATAGCGGTCCCCTTATACAGTAATAGGTATAGCGCTATTGCGTGTCCACACTGAGACGCGCCAGCGGTATAGCATGGCCACATTTGCAGCAACTCAGATGGCATTAAGAGCAGCACATTAGGGCAGGTATCCCACAAAGCACCTCTTCCCAATCTGGCACAATGTCTTGTGGTAGGGGAGCGTCGCTCGCAGGGCATTCTGCATCCTATTCCAACTACCCATGATGCTTCGTGTCATATCCCAGCAATCCCTGTGTTTCCATCCACCTCACGTGCCATCTTTCAATGGTTTCAGCAAGACGTGCTCCGTTGTCCATTTTCATGTGCCGCAATGAATCCCCAACTGCTGAGGGACATGCTGATGACTGTCGCCAGCACATCTCTGTGTGCAGTGGAGTTAATCCTTGACATGCAAGGTGACAGTGATGGGTCTGAAGATGAGATCGAAGTGGTGAACACATTTGACACAAAGCTTCTTGTCTCATTAACGGACATGCTCACAGCTGTGGAACGCCGCTTCTGGGCACGGGAAACAAGCACTGAGTGGTGGGATTGCATCGTCATGCAAGTCTGGGACGACGAGCAGTGGCTGCAAAACTTTCGCATGAGAAAAGCCACTTTCATGGGACTGTGTGCTGAACTCGCCCCTGCCCTGCGGTGCAAGGACACCAGATTGAGAGCTGCCCTCCCGGTGGAGAAGCGGGTGGCTGTTGCGATCTGGAAGCTGGCCACCCCAGACAGCTACTGGTCGGTGGCCAACCACTTTGGGGTGGGAAAGTCGACCATGGAGTTGTGCTGATGCAAGTGTGCAGGGCCATTAATCGCATCCTGCTATGAAAAATCATGACTCTTGATAACGTGCATGACATCGTGGCTGGCTTTGAAGAAATGGGTTTCCCTAACTGTGGAGGGGCGATAGATGGGACACATATACCTATTCTGGCGCCCGCCCACCTAGCTGAGGAGTACATTAACTGAAAGGGGTACTTCTCTATGGTTCTCCAGGCACTTGTGGATCACTGTGGGTGTTTTACTGACATTAACGCAGGCTGGTCTGGAAAGGTGCATGACGCATGCATCTTCCGCAATGCCGGCCTGTTCAAGAAGCTGCAAGCCGGGACTTTTTTCCCAGACCAGCAGATCCCTGTGGGGGAAGTCGAAATGCCCATCATGATTCTTGGTGACCCCACTTACCCTTTAATGCCCTGGCTCATGAAACTCAACACAGGGAGCCTGGACAGCAGCCAGGAAAGGTTCAACTACAGGCTTAGCCGGTGTCAAATGACTGTGGAGTGTGCTTTTGGGCATCTCAAAGCGCGCTGGTGCTGTCTTTGGAAACTAGACTTGGCTGAGGGAAATATCTCCGCAGTTATTTCCGCATGCTGTGCCCTACATAATCTTTGTGAGCGGAAGGGCGAAGGGTTCACTCAGGCATGGTCCTCAAAGATTCAACACCTGGAGGCCACATATACACAGCCAGAGAACAGGGCTCTTAGAGGGGCCCAGCGCGAGGCTGTTAGGATCAGGGATGCCTTGAGGGAGCATTTTAAGGCTGAAAGACAGTTCTAATGGGAAGTGCAGAGGGAGGGTGCAATCTTTTAATACGAAAAGGCATTTGCTTTTCTGTAGCCATTAATAATCTATGTACACTGAATAAAGAAACCCATTTATTAAAAAGACAATTCATTTATTCAACAGCTACTTTGGTTGCTGAAAGAAAAGTTTATGATGCATGTGTGGGAGAAGCGTGTGGAGGTGCAATTGGGGTGGGATGGGGTCAGTCAGAGATTGGAATATGTCCGGATCTCAGAGTCTCCAGTGCCCTCAGAGTTGCCGTGTCCTCCGAACCCCATTTGCGGAGGGCAATAAGGCTTGTTATTAGGGGTTGAGTGCAGTGGATAAGGATCCTGGGTTTGGGGGTTGTTTGGTGAAGACAGAGGTGTTGGAGTCAGCTGTGGGTGGTAATAACCAGATAGCTGACGATAGTGGCCCGGAGGGTACAGAGGGCCAGGAGGGGAAGGGTTTGGGGGCAAATGATAAAGGGGCAGAGAGCGCGGTGCTTCTCCTGAATGGCAGCAATCCGCTGCATAGTCTCTAATTGAAGCTGCAGTAATGAAAACAGCTTATCAGTGGTTTCCCGCCGGTGAATCGCGTTCTCCTGCAGCGCCTTCTCCCTCAGCTTGCTCTCCTTCTCCCTCCACCTCTGTGCAATTCAATTCTCCATTACATCCTGTTGCATTACTTGCTATACTAGATCCTCTTTGCTCTTTCGTGGCCTCCTCCTCAGTCACCTCAGCCTGTCAGCTGTTGATAACAGTGATGGCACAGGGCTCAAAGTCGATCTTACACAGAGAAAATGAAACGTAACAGAGGCTCCCTTTTAAACAGCAGACATGCTGATGATTCCCCCGCATTCCCCGTTTGCCTGTCCCACAGAGAGCACACAGACAACAACGGAGCCCCTGCCATGGTGAGTCCTCTCCAGATGCAGGGGGAATGATTATTTCCCTGCCGTGCTGTGCTATGGCTGCGGGGGAGTGCAGGGAAGTGGTGAGAGCCCTACTCTGAACACTGTTGAAACATTCTCCGTAGGTGTTCGTCCTAGAAGATATCTCGCTGCTGCGGGTGACCGAGGAAGAAAGGGAGGGCATTCTAATGAGATGCGGCTTCCGTCCAGGGCCATATGCAGCTTGCCTCTGTGCAGCAATGCTCCCCCCACCCATCATAGCACAGTGGCGGGGACTAGTGACTGTGACCAGGACGGGGGTCATGCTGGCTCTCCCGAGAAACCTGCGCAGGCACATTGCAAGCACTCTTATTGAGACTTTTGAAGAGATTACTGATGACGATTACCGCGATGTGATAGACTACATCAATGCACATGTAGGCAAGCATGCAAGCATCCCTTTCAACCCCAAGCTGCCTGCCTTCCCAATAGAAAAGCAGCTTTACCTCCGCAATCCACTGCTGCGCTGCCCCCTGCAACCACCAGACGCTGCGGCTGGCTGCCCTCCTCCTGGCTTGAGAAGAGCTCCTGGCTTCATGCGTCCTGGGACTCCTCCGTGCCCTGGGTCGCTGCCGCCTCCTCCTCCTCCTCTTCATCCTCCTCTTCTCCCCCGTCCCCCTTCACTGGTGGGCTGGGAAGTATCCGCGGTGGTCAATGGAGTGCATGTAGGATCACCATGAAGTATTGCGTGCAGCTCCTTATAAAATCTGCAAATCACCGGGGCTGCCCCGTAGCGGCCATTTGCCTCACGGGCTTTGCGATATTAACCTTAACACGGCACTGCAGAGTGTCCCGCTCATGGCCTCTTTCCGCCAAGACCCGTGATATCTGCCCATAGGTATCATAATTCCTGCAGCTAGACCGCAGCTGAGACTGAACAGCCTCTTCCCCCCAACAACTGATGAGGTCCAGCACCTCGCTATTGCTCCACGCTGGGGATCGCCTATTGCGAGAAGGCATGGCACGTGGAGTCATGATCAAGCAGAACGATCACCTGCAAGGATTCCTGAGAGCACGTCACGCTTGGCTGGAGCAAACAGGAAGGGGATTTTCAAATTTCCCTGAAAATTTAAAGGGCAGGTCTGATGTGTGGTCACCTGAGGACAGGACAAAAGAGTTTGCAAGTGAGGACCAGAGTAGCTCGAACAGGAATTATGGGATGGGCTGGAGGCCAATTAATGCGCAGTGGGTGTCCACATTCTCGCTGTAGCGCTACAGCAGCTGCGCTACAGCCCTTATTCCCCGTGCGGAGGTGGATTACCAGGAGCACTATAACTCGGCGGTTATAGCGCTCTACATGCCTCACCAGTGTGGACGGGTAGGAGGTTATAGCGTTCCTGGCAGCTTTATAGGGCTATAAAGTGCCAGTGTAATCAAGGCCTTAGTGAGTACAAAGATAGGATGCCAGATTTTCCTCATAAAGCATTTGATTCTCTAATGCCTTTTTTCTTGTGTAACCATTTACACCTGTGTGTGCTGATTACACAGGTGTAAATGGCTACAGAAGAAGATAGGCAGTAAAGTATCAAAAGGCTGTTCTTCTATGGAGATTGAGACTGTTCCCTGTAGTTCATTGTTTTGACTTCAATGGCCAAAGAATTGTTTCACATTAACTCAAGATATTTGAGGTATGTTCTGAGTACACTTAAAATTAATAATTGTGAGACATACATTCTATTTAAAACTTCATTTAAACCCAGGTGAGAGAGGAAGACTTACATGAATAAACGTCATTATTTATGTATGTAAATCATGTCGTATTTTTTCACATAACTCATCATAGCTTGCTTTAAACTTTTAATCCCTGGGAACTTGTTAGAGATATTAGAGTCCCTTTAGGAATAAGTCATAGGCAAGGCTTTTTTTGTTTGGCTGGTTGTTTCTCTTTTATTTTTTGGCTGAAATAACCCATGTCAGATAAAAGAAACAATGTTAAAATAATATTAGGGTTTAAATTGGGTCCAAAGCCGCACAAAGTTAGGCAAATCAAAGAGGAGGCTTCGGTCTCTCCATTCTTATTCACCCAGTTGAGTTTAGAAACTACAGTAGAGAGGCTACACTATTATTGATTGTGTTAACAAGTGAGAAAGAAGTTGCTGTTCATCCAAAAAAACTCTGTTTTTTTATACTTCTATTGAAATGATAATGGCTTTTTTGTCGCCATCATGCTCTTGCTCGTTCTTAATCAGTGCAACATTGAACTATGAAATATGAAGAACCACTTTAATTCCTCTTGGCTCAAACTACCTAATCTATGCACTGGGTCTGATTCTTCACTGCTTTGTGGTAAAATGCTTTCAAAGTGTGTGCAAAATGCTGAAGCTCTGATACTGTGTGGCACAGCTCTGTCCCCTTTTACTTGTGCAAAGGTGACTGGAGTGCAGCCTAGCCAGAGATAGGAGTATCTCTTTTTCTTACTAGGATCATCAGAGATGTAACCAAAACGATTCCTTCTCCATCTTTTGCAGGGAGTGTGATTTGTGACTGGGGCAGGGAGGGATTCTTTCACCCTGGCCATACTTGGCTGTTGTAATAGTCCTTTGGGGCTGGTGAAAGTTAGCAGTCTTTAATCTTGAGGAAGCTCAAGTCTAAATTTCAACATCGTGCAGGGGGACAACCACAATGAATCAAAACAAATTCCTGGATCTGAACATCCTTGAACTAATCATGGGAAGTTCTGATTTGGAGCAATACTCTGACTCAGATCATCTCCTATCCCAGAAAACCCAAGTGAAGTGTGCAAGGGGCCTCATGAATATCCCATAATATTATCTTTGGATACCTGGGGATGCGCCAGAAGCTAGGACCATTCACTCGCAGAACCTTTGTCCAGATCCAATTAAACTGTACTATTAGCAAATGTGTCCTTTTGAAATTGGTGAAGGGAGTGAGTATTATAAATGAGTTAGGGTAAAAAAAATCAGAATAAAGACATTAAAATGTTTCTCTTATGGATAATTTGACACTTTCATGGAAAATAAGGTTCCTAGAAAAAAATACATTGATATCCAGTAGGAAGTTTTTTCAGCTGCTTATAAGCATTGACTCTGTATCCTTCTGTCAAGTAGATATTGAAAGGTATTGATTTGAATTCTGAAGTCAGTTAAATTACTGTTAAATCAGGAGTAACTCCTGAAAGGAATTATCACTATAAAACCACTGTGAGAGTACAAACAGGCCACAGTACCCAAGAATCATCATGAAAAGGAATTAGAGTAGTTACTTTGGTTGAAAAAGATTATATTCTGACTATTTTATAAGGATTTTCCAAAAGGTTACAATGTTGGGGCTTAGAGCCATGCTATATGTTTTTCTGATTTAGCTAGTAAAATGTATATTCTGGTTTATTATGCCCTGTGCTTGAACTGTATGGCTTTGGTTTCTTTTGAATGTATGAGCTCTAATGTAATTTAATTCAATTCTTGAGGCTGCTACAGAAATTACATCAATACAGTGGATGTTGACTTCTGTTGTTTTGAGAAAGATGTGACCTAGCTTGCTCCTCCAAGACATATTAAATAATTCTTTTCACTGGCTTTAATAATCCTTGGGTGGATCAACTCTTTTCCTTTGTAACGCTGTGGGATGGATCTCAGCATTGAGGGCTTCAGAGTTTTGTTTTTCACATCATGTGAGTACTCCTCTATGGATTGACTAGCATGATTTGCCCTGAGGGTTATGGGGAGGAATAATCTGACATACATCCAAGAATCAAATGTACTCGAATCAAAGGGAGTCCATACCGCGTTAGCTAGGGGGAGCAATGGTCCACTTTGCTGCTACCACCATGTTTCAGTCAAAGCATGCGGTCCAAATGATCAATGTTACACATACCACTTCTAATCAAATATTCTTTGTATGAATTACTTTTAAAAAAGAATTCTTAATCTTGTTCTTGTGATGAGTATATCATTATTTGACTTACTACAAAAGTACCAAGTGCCTGGGTGTTCTGGAAAGATAAATTAACTATTTATATCAAAGTGTGCTTCATATGTTGGGACAATTGTGAAACATTTGACAACCAGTTGTAAACTTCAGACCAAATAAAAGTGCCCAAATCAGTCTGAATACAGTGCAGCTGAATGTATATTGTCAAGTACAAACAAAAATAGCTGACCTTACTGTTCTCCTGACTGCTTATAAAAATTCCAAAGGCAATGCACTTGCCACATCTTTTCATTATCTGTAAGAGTCTGGATGAGCTCTCCCCTGACATCTAGTGATGAGGTATGGAAAAAGACTTCAGAAGCTGATCTCATTTGCATGGACACACCCACCCTGCCTAGTGCTGCTTGCTCAAATGATCATTTGTGGCTGCTGTCGGATCTCCAGTATCCTTGTTATTGAGGCAGGAGTAATAAAGCGTTGCTATCCTTGTTGTGTGAACTGAGGACAGCAGAACTGAATCCAGCATACCACAGTGAGGGATTCACCCTCAACTTAGCAGCACCTGCTAGGCTGGGGACATGGGTTCCAAAGCCTGATGAAGTGAGTGAGTTGTGTGAGCTCTGTTTAAGGGTTCTTGATCTTATTTGACTTGCTTTCTCTCTATGATATAATAGAACTATTTTAGACTCAACGGAGAGTTTTGTTACATGCTGCAGAGCTGAAATTACTGATACCTAAGTCAAATCATTAAGCCTACTTTAGGATGGTGTCTCTATTGCATAAGATTGCCCAGTATATACTAGCAGTGAGGCTCCCTACAGTGAGAGCTGAAATCACTGAAAGCTGTGTTAATGGTGCGGGGGGAACGAGTGTAAGACATCTTGGTGAGTGGGCAGCTGGTGGAGAGTGTGGCAAGTGGCTTGCAGGGCAGAGAGGTGCAAGCAGCAGGGTGGCTGGTGAAGAGGCGTGGCTAGCAGGGCAGCTGGTGGAGAGGGCCAGAGTAGAGCCCTGCAGATGCATGGCAATCAGCTGTTGGGGCGATGAGTGCCTGGGCAGTGCAGCGTGTAAGGTGCTTCACCCATTACTTCACCCCGGCTTTCCACACAGGATGGGAGGTGAACTCTGCAGATGAATCTTTGAACTCTGGAGCTGCACTGGCCAAGGACAGCGACTGTGAGTGGGGTAGAGAGAAGGGATGAGGACATTAAAGGACTTTTGGGTTGCTGGACTTAAAACCCTGAGGGGAAAAGGACACAGCCCAACTTACTTGGGGTGGGTCTTTTGCTCATGGTTTGTGTTTATGAGCCCTAGTTGCAGTGTTTTCCCAAATTAATGCTGAGTTAATTCCCTCCTTTTATTAAAAGTGTTTTGCTCTTCTCAGACTCTGTGCTTGCGAGAGGGGAAGTATTGCCTCTTACAAGTGCCTAGGGAGTGGTGTGTAATTGTCCCCCGGCACTGGCTGGGGGCTTGAGCTGGTTTTGTGTTATGTTGTTGAAAGAGAACCCCTAGATACTGAACCTGGCCCTTGTTGCTGCTGGCGTCACCTGGCAGAAGGTTTAAAATTATTTATTAATGCAACACCATGGTTATGCCTGAGCATCTTAGAGAACTAGTATTCGTCACTTGCCTTGAAGAATTCACAATCCTAAAATTAATCCTAAACCTTAATTTTAAAAACCTTACTTAGTTACTGATCACTGAATTCACCTGAACTACTCCCATACATAGGTGTTTGCAGGATTAGACCCTTAGGCAGGACTCCTATCAAAGTTAATAGAATATTTTTAGTGCCATAAGGGACCATCACAATTATTTAATCTGACTTCTAGCATAATGTGACCCATGGACCTTCACTCAGTGAATCTTGCATTAAGTTCATTACTTCTGATTGAGCAGAAACATATCTCTTAGGATGGTGACCAGTCTTGATTTGTATCAAGAATTGTGAGGCAATGTGACCTAGCAATTGAGCACTGGACTGGGAATCAGGATGCCCGTGTTTTATTCCCAGCTTTGGCACTGCCCTGCTCAGGAAACTCAAATCACTTCTGTGCCTCAGTTTTCCCATCTATAAATAGGGATAATGTGCCACTTTGAGATCTGCTTATGAAAATCACTATAATAAGAACTAAGGGGTTTTTTTGTTATTTCTAGTGATTTAAAGACTTCAAGTGACAGAGAATCTACAATATGCCCAGGTAAATGATTCCAATGGTTAGTTTATCATACTTGAAAATTAGCATTGTACAGGGTGAAGTTGGGGGGCAGGGTGGGGAGAGATGGGTGTTTGTGGTGATTGGAGTGAGCTGAAAGGGTGTAAGAAGTAGCAGCACAATTAAGAAAATCCTGTTTCCTGGTGTTTTCATCTGACCGAGATATGTGGTTAGTTTAGCTTTTCTTTACTGTAAACCAGAACTCTGAATATTCTCCAGGGGATGCAGCATAGCGCATAATGTAACCTAATGTGACATGATTTATGTGTTTAAAAAAAGAGATTGATTCCTTAAATATTAAGATCTGAACTCTATGACAAGCCCTGGATCCTGGGGGAAATGGATACACCACTAAAATCATAGTATCAGAGGGGAAGCCCGTTAGTCTGGATCTGCAAAAGCAACAAAGAGTCTTGTAGCACCTTATAGACTAACAGATTTTAGGGATAATGAGCTTTTGTGGGCTAAGACCCACTTCATCAGATGAATGTTGTGGAAAGCTCCAGAGGCAGGTATAAATAGCAGGCAAGAAAGCAAGGTAAATTCAATCAGGGGGGGTGAAGCCCACTTCCAGCAGGTGATCTGGAGGTGTGAACACCCAGAGAGGAGAAACTGCTTTTGTAATTGGCGAGCCATTCACAGTTAATATTGAGTCCAGACCTGATGGTGTGTGATTTGCCAGAGTTTTCTATGCATAAAAACTGGTAGTATATCATTTCTCCTGGCAAAGGTTTTCAAAAGTTACTAGTGATTTTTGGGTTCCTTAATTCTTTGGAGTGCCTAGCTTGAGACACCTTGTTGGGACTAATATTCAGAAAGTGCCAAGCGGCTACTCTCTGAGGAACACGTTCCTTTGAGGCATTTCTAGTGGGTGTACCCAGAAATCACAAGTCTGAAATCTTGGTTGTGTTTTGTTCTGGGTGTAGCTCTCCTATTGACCTCAATGTGTCTAAAATGGCTGGGGAGAGGGAAGGAGAATGTTTTGGGGAGGAGTTGTTATTGTTAGATATCAACAGGAAGTACCTTTCCAAAGACATATGGGGATTGCTCTATGTTACACTACTGTACAGAGGCACAATGACTGATGTAGACTCAGTGGACCAAATCTTTGGATGTAGTGCTGTTCCTAGCTATTCTGGGGCTCTACGCAGCCCCCTAGTGGGGTGTGCATGTGGGGCCCCAGGCCTCTGCAGGGGTGGGAGCAGCAACTAGCCCCAGGCTTCCTCAGGGGTAGATGGGCCAGACACAGGCCTCGGGGTGGGGGGAGTCCAAGAGAGGGCAGGGCTGGTTTGTGGGGGATGGGGGAAATCACTCCCCAGCACACTTTCCATCGCTGGTGAGTGCTGGCCCGGCCCTGCTGCAGAGCTCAGGAAAGTGGGTTGGCGGTGGGAAGAGGAGGGATGGAGCAGGGGCAGGGCCCCTCCCGGAGAGCAGCTGTGCAGGGCAACAGGAAATTTGCCCCAAATTTCCCGGTGCTTTACGCAGCTGCGTTCTTTGCATATGGGTTAGCATGGCCCTGTTTAGATGGTGTAATTTGTCAGAGCGCCACTGATTTCAATGACATCAGTAGAGGACATCTGACCCAATGATTGTAGAAGGTCCCAGAATGGTGGCATGCAGCACTTCCGCACATCTCTATCACAGGCAGTAGCTAAAGTGTTACCAATCTTGTCCTACATGTATAACCCCAATATTACAAAACTGCGTTCTTTTATATTTCACTGAAGAATTATTTCTTTAGTGCATCAGCAGTTTATTGTTTCTGGTGTAAAAGATATTCACTGCTAAAGAAATGACCCTTTTCTTTCAGGGTCCGTATTCTTATTTTTGTTGGTTTACATTATTTGAGCTTCACAAGATTTAGTTTCTCACATCTCTAATAATTTAAGGTATCACAGGACTTTTGTTAATGGTGTTCTGCAGCCACCCTATTATGTGTATTACAGTAGCACCGAAAATGTGCCAGAGATACATAGGGGAATGAAACTGCCCAGCCCTCCACACACAGCAGGGTTTCAGTCCTGGAACCCAATCCTGAAAAGACCTGTGCACTGTCCCATTGAAGTCAATAGTGCATAAAGTTAAGCACATGCATAAATCTTTGCAGGATCAAGGGAGGAAGAAATACTGAGGAAAGTGTTTAGTTAAGGACAATAAGCCAAGTATTATATATATTTTGGGGGTAACTGATTGGCATTCAAAAGTTGTGGTATTGGCCAATGGGAATCTTTTTCAAGTTATTGTGGAGTGGCCTTAATGCTGGAAATAATCCTGTTGGCCAAGATCCCAGTACTATGCAGATCTGAAAAGGATGCAGGAAATTCTGTTTACACATGTTTCTGTAGCACTAAGCAGCAAGAGCAGCCCAGCGAGCCCAGAGGGTAAGAGAGTTTAATAGTCTTGTGGTTTTACTGTTTAATTTTTATATCTTTCTGTGGGACAGTGTGTGGGTAGTTCTCACCCAGGGAGATGGGGATGAAATACAGTATAAAATATATAGCAGAAATACTTAGATCTTAAAAAGAAGAGTATTGTAAGTGTATGATTAAATTGTGCTTGATTATCTTTTTACTTTCCATTTCACCACCAGTGGGTTATTTTTATCTTTGCATCATATTAAACTTACTTAGTCTTGCATGTATATGATATGCTTATTTAACAAAAGCAGATAAGATTTTAAAATATAAATTTGCACAGCACAAGTGTGTTAAACTATCTATCTTTATTAGTAATTTAAAAAATCTGAATTAGTTACTATAAATATGGTATGATGAAGGCTTATATTTTTTCTGTGTATAAAAATTCAAAACAACAATAGGAGATGTTACTGTTTGGGTCATTTTCTAAACATCACTCAATACTGTAGAAATTTTAGTCTCAGGGGAATGGTATTCTTTGTTTGTTTGCTCACACTCAATTTCTGTTGCGGTTAACAGGAAGTTGTGAAATCAGAAGGAATTTTTCCAGTTTAAAATGTGCAACTAGTGTTAGTTTTCAGAGGAAATTAAAATCACAAATCTATCTGCATACAGGCAAAAATAGGGGCTAAAATGCATTGAGGTTTTTGTTTGTTTATATTTTCAAAGTGTGGTAGAACAAAGCAGAGAACTATTGTAATGTGATATGTCATCAATGGACAAAGAGATTCAGTTTGTCCATTATTTGAAATAGTAGAATCCTAGATGGAATGTAAGTGTGTGGCTGATCTGCTACCAGGAGGACCTGAGGGCTAAATTCCTAAAGTAATGTAGAGCAATTTAATAAATGCATATAGCAGACTGTTCTAACTTCCTGTCTGTTAAATACAACAGGAGTACTTGGGATTTTGTCTTTTCATTCTCACTGTTTTCATCACCACCATCTTAATTGGTGGGGGGCGGGAATAAACTATCAGTGTTGATATAAAACAGGTAACTTTTTTGCTCTGATATAACTTACTGTGTATTTTTGAACACTGATATTGCAATTGTTTGCCTCGTGCACTGAAGATATAAAGCACTATATAAATGTTAAATATTATGAATGGGACCTTCTGTGTGTTCTTTACATACTTAAACCTTTTAGAAAATTCAATGGGAATTCAGTGAGTGCAAAGAATAATGTATCAAGCCTATACCTATCTATTTTTCTGCTTGTCTTTAACTCATTCCAGTGCTCTTAAATTATTTCTTTAACAGACCACCTGAATATTACTTTATTTTATTAAAAAAATTAGGGACCCTAATTCTGTGGATGTTGAAATCAGTTCATCTATTGCCATTTACCTCAATAGATGGGCCTCAGAGTCTTTTAGTAGATTGATTAATTTATTAATATTTATTTACTAATAATTATTTAGCCCCACAAGTATTATAGCATTTCATGAATCCTACTAAGAGATGTTCCCTGCCCTAAAGAGTTTTGCTGCCCAATGCTCATGATGAGAAGATTGCCTTAGTGACCTCTACTCCCAAACAGAAGGAGGCATTCATATTATTGTAAGGTTACTGCTGGTAAATGTTGACTTCTTAATGAAAACTACTTTCTGTGAAAAATATCCTAGTGTAATGTGGTTCGTGTCCAATAGTGTCAATTTTGAGTTGCCTAATAATCTGTTGGGGCCAATCCAACTTTGTATTGTCGTCCTTTTAAATATTGTTTCATCCATTTCCACTTGCCGTAAATCTATGTCAAATCACTTACTGATGGCTAATACTAAATTAAAAAGATAGCCGATTAGAACAATTTATAAGTGCTCACACTTCTTGCCTTCTTGGCAAAAACAAGTCTGCCCCAAATCCTCAGTTATCTGCACTTCTTACTTTCTCTTCTTTGTAAATCATATGTACACGTCATAATTCCCTCCAATGTACTTACTGCAATTTAGGAATATATTGGACTGAATTCACACCCACTTTCATACCAGTGGTGCCTTGCTATCCTCTGCTGCCTGCCCTGCTAAGGAAAGTCATATTGTCAAGTGTTCTCAAAAGTCTGAAGAATCCATGGCTGTGGCCCTTCCCTTATTAGCACCGCCCTGATTACCTCTAGACAAAGTTACTACCATGGTTGGCTATACAACCTTGGCTACCTGAGTGCAAGCCTGCATATTGGAAGGCTAAATTAAGCATACTTAATATGTACCCTCGCTCTAGAGCAGTGGCTCGCAAATTCTATTGATTTATGTCCCTCCTTCTTAAAAAATTGTTGATAGGTGAGCTTGATGTTCCACCAGTTCCTTTCCCCACGGGTACATGTACTGCAATTTTTGGATAATAATTTTGGTGATAATCTCATAAGTGATAGGAATTTTAATTGCACTTGTTATGTTTATCTGAAACTCTATACTCTAGTAAAGTGGGGCGGGGAATGGGAGTTCCAAATATTGTATAACAGAGCACAATCAGGGTCCATCAAAATTCAAGCAGTCACAGAAGCAGGTAGATTATTTTCTGAAGAAGTTTTCATATATATGAATGATTCCATAATATATTTTATAAGGTTTCAGTTTCCACTTTCTTTGTTACTGGCTGTAAATTAATTTTCTCAAAGTTTTAGGCCCCATACTTATTTTGCTGTTCATGTGGTCATCTTTACACAGGAACTCCTCACTTAAAGTCACCTCAGTTAACATTGTTTCAATATTAAGTTGCTGATCAATTAGGGAACATGCTCGTTTAAAGTTGTGCAATGATCCCTTATAAAGTCGTTTGGCAGCAGCCTGCTTTGTCCACTGCTTGCAGGAAGAGCAGCCCATTGCAGCTAGCTAGTGGGAGCTTGCAACCAGGGTGGACCGGAAGCTGCCCTATCAATTCCCCGCTCCTCTAAATTCCCTGTGTGGAAGCCATCCAGCAGGCTATCAACTGCTGACAGTTCATCTGTCCCTCCTCCCACTTCCATGTGCTGCTCCTGCCCTCTGCCTTGGAGCTGCTCCCATGATCCTCCTGCTTGCTGGGGTGGAAGAGGGAGGGGAGGGGGAAAAGGGAGGGACTAATGTCAGAGTGTTTCCCTCCCCCCTGCTCCTGCATCTCACATACCCCTTCTTCGTATAGAGCAGGGTGGGGGCATGGCCTGAGAGACAGAGAGTGAGCTTGGGGCAGCAGCTACTGTCTCAACTTCCTGATCCACTTAAAAAGGCAATGTGCTTAAGAGTAGGGTCAGCATACTTAAAGGTGCAATGCGTATATCTCTCTCACACACGGTGTGTGTCTCTGTGTCTGTCTGGCCATGCTGCCTTTTAGAATATGAGGCTACATTAATAATAATGTGTTAATCCTTGAGGGCTCAGCCAAAAGCTAGTTCATCATTTATCAGTAAGGTATTCCCTGAGAAATATCCTACCCTTTAACTTCACCACCTCAACCAAGCTTCACAATCATCATTGCTGTTTACAGTATTAAATTGTTTGTTTAAATTGTACACTGTGTGTGTGTATATATAGGGGGGTTTTTTTGGTCTAGTGAAAAAAATTTCCCTGGAACCTACCCCCGCCATTTATATTACTTCTTATGGAGTAATTGTATTCACTTAACATCATTTTGCTTAAAGTCGCATTTTCCAGGAATATAACTACAATGTTAAGTGAGGAGTTCCTGTACTACTTTTTCCTTCCCCCACTTCCAACTTCCCCTTTATTGATTACACCAAGTCTTTTTCAAATATGAATCTGACTGGCTACTAAACATAGACTTCTCATTTTTTCATCACTAGAACTATTAAAAGAAGGCTTCAGGGGATTCTCATCTCAGCCTTGTGATGTGTCAAGTAAAATAATTGAAATCTTGCCTTCCAGCATTACCCATGTGTGTGAGAAGAGCAAATAATTCATCACTGTGCTTTAATAAAAACAAATTCTACATTGAAATAATCCTGATATAGATTTTCATTTGGACAATTAAACAACATGTTTGTAACATAGCTACTCAGTTACTAAGCTGCATTTTCCCAAAAGGCTGCAGGTTCAAAGTAAATGTTCGAACTAAGCTTCCAGCTACGTGCAGCAACTGCTTCTAGCTACCTTTACATTGCAAAAAAGACACTGGGTAAGTAGTAACACTGTGTCTGTTAGCTTGTTGTTCACAAACATATTCTTAACAAAATAAGATATCTTTAAAAATACATGCAATGTAATATTATGCGCCAGCCTTCTCTGGTTTTGCAGAAACAAACAAAACTTCTTAAACTTAAAAAAATCATCTTGAACTTGCAGAGCTTTTAAAATGCTTATTACACGCAATACATTCTCCATGCTAGGATGGACTTGTATCTTTCAGGATTACTCTGATACACCAAAAACATAACACTGCTACCAATAGGAGATACATAAATTCCATAGATCCAACTGCGACAAAGAGTCCTGTGGCACCTTAATGACTAACACAAGTATTGAAGCATACGCTTTTGTAGGCTAGTACCCACTTCACTGGATACATGCCTAGATCCCAGTGGATATCTCAGAATAGGAAAACTCCACTGACTTCAGTAAAGGAGTCCCGATCTAGATTGGTGTAAATAAAAAGTGAAAAAGGGCAACTGTGCCAGATTCATCCTGGTTTAATCCTAGTAAATCTAGCAACCCTGGTTTGTTTTTATTGTATTTTCAGTTGACTTGCAAACTTTTTCCAACAGGACAACTGTATGAGTAAGAATGATTAAAAGCTCTTTAATATGGCCCTAAAGAGGAATGACGAAATAGCCTAAATGCCACTGGGAACAAAATCCACTCTCTTCTTCACATGAAAAAGGAAGGCGAATGTATGGGTCACTCCACATTTCCTGCCCTTCCAATATATTCAGAACTTTCTTTTTCATGCCAAACCTACGTATGATGGAGGATAGTTCTGTTGGGGATCCTTGCCTTCCGTTGCAGGAGAAGGTATGTAGGAGGAGCCCAGAGAGCTATGATTAAGCAAATTCATCATTTAGTTACACCATAAAAAGATTGTTATACTTGCCTGACTGCTCCTTTTTTAAGGCTATGCTAGTGGCTGTAGAGTATATGTTCTGTTGCATCAGAACCTTGCTATTAGTGTGCAGGCTATTTATTCAGGCTGGGGGGTGGGGGCTGGGAACAAGCTTTAGCCCTTAGTGACTTTCTTCTGGGTAGCACACAGTAAGAAAATAATAAGTTATGGTTAAATAGCTGTGTACCTTTTTTTCCTGTTTGTAATAAAATCATTTTCCCTTGTATCTGATAGTATCACACATACTTTTAGTGTTCAATATATCTGCTTTTCCACCATGTAACTTGTCTCCCTGTGTCATATGAAGATAGTAGAAAGGGAGGTTTTGATGAGGCTGAGAATAGAGATCATTGGTAACATTTTGATTGCAGGAGACTGAAGAACTCCTCAGTGCAGGTTTAAAGATGTGTAGTTACTGCAGAACTATGAAATGTTCTATGAAATATGTCAGTGTGTACGTATAGTCTGCTTTTGATTTGTGGAAGAATTGTGTTCAAAGAAAGGCTTGGTGGAGCTGGGGGAGTTCACATTTTCTACTAGATGTTTCACCATCTGTTTTTGGGTGACCTGTAGGATTCTGAGCACTCTGTAACTCAAAGAATCTTGCATATACTGTACTTTCTGGTACTTTCTTTACATTCTAATCATCTAACTAGTATAGGTGAAAGTACAGGTAGTATCTGAAGAACACTCAAAAAATCTTTAGTGAATTTTGATTTAAGATGCTGGTCTGACAGCACTAAGTATCATGGGTGAGGCCTAGAGTCCGTATCATGTCAGGTTCACTAAGCACTACCATCAAAATACTATGGTGATTAGCATTACAGAAACTCCTGAGGGAGGGAGAAGTCACGTTTAAAAGCTATTTTGTTTACACCTGAATTTTGTTCTCAGCCCTGCAATAGTTAAAAATTACTATGGACCTCGTCTTCAGAACTTTTTTTTCCCACAAAGTAACTTCTGCTCATTAATTTGTTCTCTCTCACATGGAGGGCCTGATTCTCTACTACCTTGCACATCATGATGCAGCCATTTACAGCAAAGAGGGGTGGGGAAAGGGGTAAAATGTTACCATTCTGATTTGGCAACTGTCTGAGGATAATTGGTCCCTGGAATTGAATCAAGCCCAACTTCCCTGTGGCAAAGCAGGTGAGCCCAATTAAACCAATTAAAGGGGAGAGTGCTACACATGAGACTATAAAAGCCTGTCAGAGTGCAAGAAAAAGAATGATTGGAGCTGGATCTTACTGGGGAGAGGTACCACACTGGAGTGAAGCTAACTCTAATAGTGAGTCCCTGGAACAAGGGGCCAGATGCTTGGGGAGGTAACACTGGGGGCAGGATTCCAGAAGGGGGAACAGAGCTGGTTGGATGAGAGCTGGCTGGGACTGGGAACTTGGAAGAAGCAGTCTTATCATAGAGCTCTGGGATGGGAGACTACAAAACCCGAGGACAAAATGAAGAACTGTTTTGTTTTTTTCTTTTATGTTATGTTTGGACAACAACTTACTTTAAAGGTGATTGGGCATGACAGCGAGTGCTTGTTGAGATGACGAGAGCCCTGCTGCATCATATATGGTGGAGAATGCTGGCTCTTCTATTGGCCTCTGACAGAAAGGGAGAGCGAAGTGGATTTTTGGTGCCTCGTGGAGCAAGGCAAAACAGAGGCAGAGTGCCACACAGTGATCTACTCTCATAAGAGGGGGCTCAGGTGGCAGCCACCATATTACAGCAACACTTATACATTCACTTAGCATGAGGGAAAATGACTACACAACGTGAAAAGCAGTAGAGACTCTGGCTCACAAACATGAACAAGCAAACCAATAAATAAATTGATAAATATGTGTGCCTTTTTATTTCTCTGACAGTTCAGGAAGGAAAAAAAATCTTTAATATCTGAGCACTGCTTAGAGATTTACAGTGACAAAGGTCACTTAAGCTATTAGCTTGAAAAAGAGAAGGCACAGTAGATTTGCTTACCAAATAGAACAGGTTCTGATCTCAAGCAAGTAAGACCTATAGCAGCATTTCTACTTTTCTATATGTGCGGATGGGGGAATAGCTTATTTCTGAGTAAATAGTCCATGTTATGTTTTGAAAGAAAGTGTTTGTGTTGTCCTAATAAATGTTATGGACACTGTACTCTGCTCTGATACTATATCATCCAATAATGGAATTGAGATCTAAGATTATTTTTTTTCATAAAAAATATGTAAGAACTGCTGAAAGTAGGTCATGCTTTGGATAGATAAATCAGATGATTATCAAAATAACAAGAGACAGGTTCTTATTATTTACTTTCAACTATTAAATATTATGAAGCCCAGCCAAATAATTCTAGGCCCAACCTTTTAAAATTTAAAACTTAACAGAACTGTTTTCATGACTTTACAAACATTTCAGTGAAATCCCTCTTTAAAATATAAACATCCATTTAGTGCTGAAAACAAACATTATTGTGTTATGAAAAGAGAATCAGAAAAATGACAGTGAATGAAAGTGAAATTAACCAGTTTGAGTCACTGTTCCTATTGAGTGAATTCAAAGAGTAATAGCATGAATGGTAGAATGGAAACTTAGTGTTCATTTTGGTTCAGATAATGAGATGCCGGTATCATCACTGGTAAAGATTTCTTTAAATCATTGTATCTTAACACTGTTGCGTTACAAATCTTGAAATGGCTTGTACAGCTAATGAGATATAAAAGTAACTACTGTTCATAGGGGTGTCTTGAATTAAGACAGATTCTGCCACCAGTATTCACATGTAGCCCTTATTTCAGAGCTAGTCCTATTGATACCAATGGGCCTGCTTCCTGAGTAAGGTACTACTGAGTGGAAGGAAGGGTCAGAGAATCTGGCCTTCACTCTTAAAGTTAGTTTCTCCCTATTAACATTGTGGATGTGTTCCATACCCGGTTCTGTATCCTTTTTGGGGTTTGCCATAGACGTCGATAGAAGCGGTAGTGCTCCTATTGAATGAAGTGCTAAGTACCTCCTGTGTGATACTGAGCATTCTTCAGTGCAGCTGAAGCGAGGGGGGGTTTTGACTTTATTAGAACAATGGGATGGGGCAGGAGTGGGGAAGACAAAACCACATTAATAGGGCACCATGGCAAATCCTCAAACTTCACTGGCTTGCCAGATGTTTGTTTAATTCTTATGGGTTTGCAAATTCTTCTAAGTTTCAGATATCAGAATTTAAATTAATTTTAGTAACAAGTTTGCTGAATGAACATGAGCAGCTGACCTCATGTCTGAGCTTTCTATTAATTGATTTCACATACCAATGGTTTTTTCTCCCATATGAGTAATGTTTGTGTCCCTTTTTTGAAATAAAACAAAACTCTTAAAGCCAGTGATGAGTGACATACCCAAAGACAAATCAATTTCTTTGAACAGGGATCGGCAACCTCGGCACGCGGGACTGCAGGGTAAGCACTCTTAGCGGGCCCCGCCGCTTTGTTTACCTGGCGATTCGCTGACTGCAGCTCCCACTGGCTGTGGTTCGCCATCCCGGTCCAATGGGGGCTGTGGAAAATGGTGCGGTGCTGGCCGCTGCTTCCCGCAGCCCCCATTAGACTGGGACGGTGAACCGTGGCCAGTGGGAGCCTCAAACAGTGAACTGCCAGGTAAATAAAGCGGTGGGTCCCACTAAGGGTGCTTACCCTGCGGTCCCGCGTGCCGAGGTTGCCGATCCCTGTTTTTGAATGATACACATCTGAAATACTTGTCCTAAATTTCCCTGGAATCGTTCTACAGGAATTCAGTCTTACTGCTTATTTTTAATGAAATAAGATGCTCGTATGCATCTTCTGTGGATTTGCTGAGGAGATTAAAAAGACTGGGACTTTTCAGTTTGGAAAAAGGGATGACTAAGCAGGGATATGATAGAGGTCTATAAAATATTAACTGGCATGGAGAAAGTGAATATGAGAAAAGGTGAACAACATTTCCTTAATATGAGAACTAGGGGTCACCCAATGAAATTAATAGGCAGCAGGTTTAAAACAAACAAAAGGAAGTACTTCATACAATGCACAGTCTACTTGTAGAGCTCTTTGCTAGAGGATGTTGTGAAGGCCAAAACTATAACAGCATTCAAAAAAGACCTAGATAAATTCATGGAGGATAGGTCTATCAATGGTCATTAGCCAGGATGGTTAGGGATGCAAAACCATGCTCTGAGTGTCCCTAGACTTTGTTTGCCAGAAGCTGGGAGTGGACAACCAAGGATGGGTCAGTTTATGATTACCCGTTCTGTTCATTCCTTCTGAAGCTCCTGGCACTGGCCACTGTGGGAAGACAGGACCAGTGATCTGACCCAGTAAGGCCATTCTTATAGCTGCTCTGCTAGCTGAGTCTTAACACATGCTGAGCTGTGGTCCTCTTTACTCTTATGAGTGTTGTGTATACTTTAAGGCATTCCCATGATTTCCGTTATAATTAAGGTGAATTATCTGTGTAAATCATCATTAAGAGAATGAATCTCAAAATATCCTTTATTCTCCTGAAATAGAACTGTAGACTCTATAGGCCAGATCTACAAAAGTATTTAAGTGCCCAAACATGCAGATGGGAACCTAATGGCATTGTCCACCTATGCTGCAAGAAAGACAGAATGTTGAGTGTAGTTTTAATTCGTCCACAACTTTACTCTTAAATATCTGGGAGTGCCTGGCAGATAACATTCTACAGTGCCGGTAATTCCATAATCCTTTCCACATACACACTAGCCCTTGTCCTTATACATCCTCATCTCAGCCAGCCCACTGCTGTGACCCTGCCATGCTCCCTTCATATGAGGGTTATGGCTAATAAGGGAATGGGTAGCTGACATCCCAAATGCCAAATGCCCCTTTTCCGCTTCTTTCAAGCTTTTCCCAGTCCATTCTATCTGATCACTGTGTCCACTCTATATGGAGCACAGCCCATCTGCCACAAGCTTGCTTAATGAGTTCCAACATTTTCCCCATCAAGCCCCTAATCCTTTCTGGGGAAGGCAAAAAAACCCACCTGCCCTTGGCCAATATGGTGATGAGGGGAAAAAAAATCCTTCTCAGTCCCGGTAGAAAGGAGTGACTGGTGTAATGCTCACAGAGGATCATGATGAAACCTGCATTTTAACTGCTTCCAGAGATGGGAGTGTAGGTTCTGTTCACTTTATCCAGGTAAGAGAGCTGTGTCAGCCCATCCCTGGGTATAAAAACCCCTCATCCCCTCCTTGGTCACCTGTGGGCAAGGGGGCAAGTTCCTCTGCTCAGCTTGTGCAGCTGACTGCTTTCTGCTTCTTACATCCCCAGGAGGCGCTTAGCAACTTGTAGGAGTGGGACCTTCACTGCTTAGTTATCAGAGTGAATTAACATTATTGTACTTGGGAAGACAAATGAACATACCCAGTACCTCTATTTTTTTAAAAAAAAAAACGTATGTGGTGTGAATTGAAAATATAATTCACAAAATTGACTTCCAGATAATCCTATTAAGCAACATTCAGGCAAAGAAGGAATGTCATGCTAAATAACGAAAGCTGCCTTACACATTACTGAAATTACTTTAGCCTCAGATGCAGAGGTAGATGCTATACACACTATACAATGGCCACTTCTGAAAATATGGGGCAATTTTGAAAAATGTCTCTTATGCAAAGGAGACAAAGCCTCAGTGTTTCCACATGTATT
Source organism: Dermatemys mawii (assembly GCA_007922305.1). Lineage (NCBI taxonomy): Eukaryota > Metazoa > Chordata > Testudines > Dermatemydidae > Dermatemys > Dermatemys mawii. The sequence goes on along the minus strand of ML677334.1, from coordinate 41,442,580 downwards.
AAAGGATTCCTCAATACATGTGTACATAGCTGATATGTGCCATGGGCTTCATGTCCTCTAGCATAGGAGGTAAGTCAGTATGGAAAAGGATGAGTGACCAGAGTGCAATGGGCTCTGGCTATACTTAGCTGGTTGGTATCTTGGACCAGGTGGAGCAGCAAAACTCCTAGAAGCAGAAAATCTGACCCTGTGTTTGCAAACAACTGGCCACAGTCACAGGCTGAGGCAAGGAAAGAAGCAGGTCTAGGACAAGATGTGCTGACTCTCAGGCCCCAGCTCTAACCAATATTGCCAGCTCCAAGTGATCAAAAATCATGAGTCAAGCCCCAAAATAATGTATTTGGCTTAAAAATCACAAGATTTTTTTTAAAAAGAAAACACATACATCTCAGGTTCCCTTTACTTGCCATCTGTTTCGATCCTTCAGGGCTCACATTTTGATTTTTTTTCTTGGTTAGTGGTTTGTTTTCGTTTCTCAGCAAACATGATAGCTATACTTTTTTTTCCTGTAAACTGAGAATATTGGGGACTCACTTGATTCCCTGAAGTAGGGCTTCAAGAGAAACACTTAATATTGAGAAACTTGTGATAAAATCGTGATAGCTGACAACACTATTTGTTAGCAAAGAAAACTTATAGAGCTTGATTCTCATTTAGAAACCAAATTACATTTATATGCATTTCCAGGCTCCTTTGCACGGTCAGGGTGATGTAAAGGAGCTGTGGTGTAAATGACAAATCTGGTCTTTACTATTTAGTAACCCAGGTTTCAAAACCATCTCTCTCTCTCAGAAGGCCTGGTGAAAGATAATAAAAAGAAGTTTGAACTAGCTGTTGGAAGTGCCTGCTCACTTGAAATAAATTAACTTACAGTCTTCTGGAAAGAAGAAAATCTGCCAAGCTGAGAGACCAGTCAGTCCCTGTCAAGATGGGGGTCCTCCAAATCCAACTCTGGAAACACACCCTGTCCCAGGCTATCCATCTAACTTTGTAGTAAAATAAGAAGCGTGTCAGAAGGAATACAAATAGGATAAGTACATCATAATATTAACTTTTCAGATCCTGTTCCTCCACAAGATTAATAACTTGCAAATAAAAATTCACTGTGTCCCCTTCTGATGTATCTGTTGACGGTAGAATAGTGTGCTGTTATATTCATACTCAGTCATAATAAATCATCCAACCATTTCATGTTTATCACCTTGGTGAGGCAGAAGCTTTCAAGAAGGAAAAGTAATTACCCATTGTTATTAGTCTTTTGAGATTCTGGTGGACATATGAGGGCTATGATAGGGAATATGCTATCTGGTTTAAAGGAATTTAGAAATTGTATTAGACACTGTATAGTTTTTTATCCAAAGCATATTCAGCAAAATCCAAAAAGGAGATGAATTATTTATGTATGCCAGAGAACAATGTCAGATGATATGATAGTATCGTAATAGTAAGGGCCTTCTAAAAATCATGAGACTTTTGATGATCTAATTAAGTGTAGTAGTAGAAATGTCTTCTCAAACAGCATTCACCTATACAGGCTTAATTGTATGATATATTAATAATAACTAACACTTTTCATCTTCCAAGAAGTGAATTGTTAAACTTGCCAATACCCCAATGAAGACCATTTTACAAACAGGGTGACTGAGGCAGAGGTTAAATGACAGTCTGAGAGCTAATACTAGAACCTGGAAGATTCTTTCTACTAGGTCTGAGGTTAATCCACAGGATTATACTGGGCTTCTAATAAAACAAAACACTTTTTCAGGGTGTAGGTCTAGATCTAGATTATTTTAATGGACCCAAGGAGTCAGCTTTGCATCTGACTTCTGTTAATGATACCCTGATAAAGAATGAGAGTCAAGAAGAGGCTTGGAAAGAGCCAGCTAGTCAACTCTTTTTGTGTCTCAAGCCACAGATGGCAGCTGAAGTGGAACAAGAGTGCCTTGGCTCCTGCTCAATACCTAATTCCTCTTGAAGTCTTGTTAGTCACACAGCTGGGAATGATTTTCTTGCTAGATATGCAACTTAATTTGTCAATTTCAGTGACTCTCAGACCACAGTGAAGTACCACTGGGCTCCAGCCCATATACGTTATAATGGTGGTGCTGTGAAGGTTTTGCAATCAAATGAAATGTTTTGAAAAGCCATCGCTCTGTTGTAAATTTATATTAACCTGCTGCACTTCTGAAATAATGGGCTGTAAATGACAATATATGTAAGTTATTCACATTCAGTCTTGAGACTTCGAATATACGGCTCACATTTCAAAGACAGCATAAATATTGGCTTGCATAAAATGAAAATTTTGGAAGATCTTAACCAAAGTTTGAATCCCAAGCAAATGCATGTTGTAGAAAAGGTGGACCAATAGTCAACAACTCCAGGTGATAGCCAAAAAAGTAATTAGAGGGAAAGAGTTGACTAGTCTTATTCTTTTATAGGAAATATTAGGTGTGTATCTGGCTGCAGAGTATATTTTATAGATAGCATACCTGATAAATCTAGCAGATTGTAATTAGCTAAATTTAAAACAATTATTAAAATAGTTCAGGACTTGAGGAATATATTCTGCATTTATTTAAAGTCTGAATTTTATAGTTTCTGCTTTTTTCTGCCCCCGGATGTAATAACTGGAGGTGGGGAAGTCAGCAGTAATGCAGACACTGTAGGAGAAATGAATGAGCATTTAGGCCCTCAGCAGTACTTCTGGGCATCTTTGGACATGTAGATCTGCTTGATTTAGAGGTGAAGTACTTGCCTGGAGACTAGGAGTATCTCCTGCTTTTTTTTTCAAAAAGTGCCATAAGATCTTTAACATCCACTTGAATAGGCAGCAGGGTTGTATAAAAAGATTTCTCACAGTACTGTTATCCTCCTTTCCCTTTCTGTGGAATCAGAAATCAGTATGTGAGTCCAAGATCTGACATGGATCTTAAATCCATGCTATTGGCCAAAGCTGACAATGGCAACATGCCAATACCCAGTGTCTGTTAGGCTACTCAGGGCACCAGCAGAAGGTAACCCATGATTCAACTGACAGCTTTCTAGCAATACCTGTTTTGGCATAGGTCCCTTGCTTAGGGTTGTCACCTCTGAGGTACACAAAACTGGGCATCTAGGATAATCATGAGCCCATAAAACTGGACATTTGGCAGTGTGCACTGAGCACCCTTACCGACTTCCCAGAACCACTACCTCAAAAAGGGATGATCCTGGGAAAACCTGGACAGGCAGCAACCCTCCCCCTTTTTCCTTCAGTTCCTATGACTTTATGCCAAGATCATAGAATCAGAAATGTAGGAAAGGACCTCGATAGGTCATCTAATCCAGTCACCCACACTGAGGCAGCATTGTCAAAGTTTAAAATCTCTTAGCACTTAGATGACATTTCATTCTGGGAGACCTTTTGGTGTCTTTGGATGACCAGTTGTTTTTTTTTTCTTAATTAGAACAAACATACCAAATAGAATTCCTTATTTATCTTTAGATATGATTAATCATGGGTATGAAAGATCATCATGGCTGAACTTCCCACAGAATCATGATGCATAGGCCAGGTAGAAAATGAAGCTCCTGATAATTTGTTCATGCTAGTAAACTACAAAGATTGTATGAAAGCATAATTAATTCTGTGTGATAAAAATCAATGAACAGGATTTCAATGTATATTTATGAAATGTGGAGTAAGATGTTATAAATAGATGTGTTCAACTTCCTTCCAGGAAAACAACAGTATACAATCCAACAAAAAGAATCAAATTCTCTGCTGGTGTAAACTGACATAACTATTGAAATCAATGGAGCTGTACCAAAAAAAGATGGATAGCAATAACAAACAACTTAATATAGGAGACACTGGTAGAAGATTTCTTAAAATAAGATTGTTTTAAAAGTTGATAGAGCAAGAATAGTCCCTGTCTCCAAAAATACATCCATATAGCTCTAATAACTCATGATCTGTGTGACACATGCTGTACACAGGTTTACAAGGTCATAAAATGTGTTTGCCTCTTTTAAAATATAAGGTTGATTTGTGCTTTCATGCAATTACTGATAGTTTTTAATGCTCTTACCATACTCGTGATGGCTGCCCTTAAGTTATATTGTGAAATATAAGCAACAGAACCTTCTCAATTAGATTTTTTTTTTGAGACTGGAAAATAAAAATGAAATAGTAGGTACAATAGTTGTGTAAGTCTGACTCCTTATACAAGACTTTAAAAGAAAGTCAAGTTCTCTTGATCACATGTATAAATTCATATATATGTAATAGGAGTTATATGCTCACTGAGAGAAGTATACAATGCCCATTAGTTAACCATACTTGTGTTAGAATGTCAGTTTAAACAGAGCTATATAAATCTTTACAAAAAGTTCTACAGAACTTAATCAAGAACTAAATTCTTTGTACGGTTCTTTTTCTAGTTCTTACATCCTTGTTATAAGGTAAATGAAATAACTTTTGCTCAAATTCTTCCACCCTTAGTCCATAGTTAGGCTCACTGATTTCAAGTAGGACGACAGGTCTAATGTATCAGGAATTTGGGTAGGACTCCAAAGATCTGGACTCAGTGCCCAGCTGACTTCTTGTGTGACATTGAATAAATCAGTTACTCACCCCTGTGCCTCAGATCCCCATCTGTAAAATGTGAATACATTCCCTACTTCATAAGTGTTGATAAATAAATGATTGTGAGGTGCACAGATACTACAGTGATGAGGGCTGTGTAAGTATCTAGAAAATAAATGGAAGGAGGAACTATATGGTATGAATAAGGATTGCAGAATGACCTTCATATTTGAGGTCCTCTATGGACTAATGGCAACGTACTCTTATTGAATACTAAACGGTGGAATTTTGTAACTAGTTAAATGGATGTTTTGGCTCTGACTTAAACTGTTTTATAGTTTTGATTCACATCCATGAATTTTTTTTTACCTTAGGTGTCAAATTTGCACACACACAAAAATCAAAGCAAAATGTGGACGAACCACATAGTTTTATGTTGAAACTGGAAATGTTACTGTTTTTAGAAGAAACATTAGATCAGTCTAGATTTTCTCTCAGGTCTGATTTCAAAGGAAAGTTCCCCTTATTCTGGGAGCAATTTGGGCATTCAGAGAGTAAAACACACACAAATTCTTCTGTTATATAAATACAAATATTCAGCAGAGTCTGTTTGGGTTCAGCCAGTACCCAAAAGTTTAGATAGTTATGAGAACCTCCTTACTGAGGCTTCTTGCATGTACTGAGAATTTTGAGGACATGCTTCCTTCAGCTATTTCTTGCTCTCAGTTAGGCAGACATATTCCAAGAACTGCTTTTCGCCATTTATCAGCATCAACATTTCTGTCCCAGCTACAGCCAAGAAGCAACTAGGCCTGCAATAATTGTGGAAAAAGTCCAAGCTTTCCTGGACCTTAGAGAAGGAAATGTTTTTGTGAAATTCAAAGGAGAGGCAAAAATTTTGAGTTTTATTTACTTTTATCAAAACCAGTGTAGGCATCCTTGCTCTATCCATGTGCAAATATTTACTTAATATGCTCTAAACCTTTTCTAATACCCATATTATAGATTACTGTGTATCAGCAGTGTAAATGTACAACAGCATTTAACAAAATACACACAGACAGAATCCCCTCCACAAACAGTTTTCAATCACCTCTTCAACTACAAAAGCTATTTTCAGTAGTAGTAGTGGTGGTTAGATATTTTTTGAGGAAATGTCTTTCAAAGTACAGCCTCATGCAGAAGATATGGCATGCAGTATATTACAAAAGAAATACAGTATTAGAATTGTTAAACTTTAAGCAAGTATAGAGACTTTCAGTTCTCAGGAATGTGGGTTTAGTTTTCCAAAGTACGTTGTGTGTGTAGGATCTCACTTCATTAATGAACAGTGTTTCTGAAATTTGCAATGGAGGCCTAAAGCTAGGGAAACTTAAATTACTTAAACTACAAAAATGTCCAATTAGTTAAAATTTTATCGCATGGACGTGATTTAGGTGAAGCTACATGATGCCTATTATATATTATATACATAATTCATATTAATATTTTTTCCTGTAAGAAACAGTTATGCTAGTCAGAATATGTATCTACTTAGATTTGAAAACAAAAATGACTTGCAGGAAATACAGATGCAGTACAAAAAAGGAAATAAGGATGTAATAGACAAAATGTTCAAAAACAATATGAAATTAATGTTTCTACAACAGTTCAGTGTTTTCACACGATGGTCTTTATTTCTGAAGCTCTAAACACCCACTTACATTATGTTTTAAAGCATGCTTTATTGACTGTTTAGTTGGAAGTAGTGTTATGCACGGGCATGCAAGATGGCAGTGTTTAATGTCTCATCCTGGTAGCGTCTTGCCTCCTGGGCTGTAGAAGTATTGCAGTCATCCTCTGGGAAAGGAAGGAGTGTCAAATTGTTTAAGACTCACTCAACCTGGTAACTAAGTAGCAACAAGGTATCTTTTGAAAAGAGTTGCCACCACCTCTTCCTAAAATAGACAGAGATTGGCTACAAGATGGGGTTTTTAGAGAGAAAGACAAAAGGAGCAAATTATGGTTACATTTGTAATAACTGTGATTAAAAAGCCCTAACTCACGTCATTAACTTAAAAAAATACTTGTGATAAAAAAATTAATTGCAATTAATCACAGTTTTAGTCACACTATTCAATAATAAAATACTGATTGAAATGCATTAAATATGTTGGATGTTTTTCTACATTTTCAAATATTTGATTTCAATTTACAACACAGAATACAAAATGCATGATGCTCACTTTATATTACTTTTGATTACAAATATTTGCACTGCAAAAGTGATAATATAATAATAAATAATAAATAGTATTTATTTTAAAATAGTGATAAAATATAGTATTTTTTTATTAACCTCATACAAGTACTGTAGTGAAGTACTCTTTAGTGTGAAAGTGCAAAGTACAAATGTAGATTTTTTTTATTACACAACTGCACTCAAAAAGAAAACAATGTCAAACTTTAGCACGTACAAATCCACTCAGTCCTACTTCTTGTTCAGCCAATCACTATAATGATTGGCTGAAAAAGATAATGCTGCCCACTTCTTATGTACAATGTCACCTGAAAATGAGAAGGGGTGTTTGCATTGCATTGTTGTAACTGGCATTGCTAGGTATTTATGTGCCAGGTATGCTAAACATTCATATGCCCTTTTCATTCTTTGGCCACCATTCCAGAGGACATGCTTCCATGCCGATGGCACTCATTTAAAAATAATGATGCATTAATTACATTTGTGACTAAACTCCCCAGGGGAGAATTGCATGTCTCCTGCTCTGTTTTATGTGCATTCTGCCATATTTTTTGTGTTATGGCAGTCTTGGATTTTAAGAACACTTTCACTGCAGATTTGACAAAATGCAAAGAAGATACCAATGTGAGATTTCTAAAGATAGCTACAGCACTCAACCTAAAGTTTAAGAATTTGAAGTGCCTTCCAAAATCTCAGATGGACAAGAGATGGAGCACGTTTTCAGAAGTCTTAAAGAGCAACAGTCCAATATGAAAACTAAAAAACCCGAACCACCAAAAAAAAATCAACCTTTTGTTGGTGGGATCTGACTCAGATGATGAAAATGAACATGCGTTGATCTACTCTGCTTTAGACTGTTGTTGAGCAGAACCTGTCATCAGCATGGATGCATATCCTCTGGAATGGTGGTTGAAGCATGAACGGACATATGAATCTTTACTGCATCTGGCATGTAAATATCATGGCTACAACTGTGTCATGGGAATGCCTGTTCTCACTTTGAGGGGACATTGTAGATAAGAAGCAGGCAGAATTATCTCCTGCAAATGTAAACAAACTTGTTTGTCTGAGCAATTAGCTGAACAAGAAGTAAGGCTGAGTAGATTTATAGGTGCTAAAGGTTTATGTTTTTTTTATTTTTGAGTGCTATTATTTTGTACATAATTCTATATTTGTAAGTTCAACTTTCATGAAAAAGAGATTGCACTATAGTACTTGTATTAGGTGAACTGAAAAATACTATTTCTTTTGGGGTTTTTTACAATGGAAATATTTGAAATAAAAATAAAGTGAGCACTGTACGCACGTGTTCTGTGTTGTAACTCAAATCAATGTATTTGAAAATATAGAAAACATCTAAAAATATTAAACTGGTATTCTATTATTGTTTAACAGTGCAGTTAATCACACAATTAAGTATTTAATTTGCACAATTAATTTTTTAATCACTTGATACTCCTAATTTGGAAATATAATTTTGAAGCTTTAGTAATTACAGTAGAACCCCGCAATACCGCATCCCACGACAGTGCGAATCCACTTATAATGCAGGGTGCGCGTGGCTCATGACAGTGGCAGCACACGGTACTTTGATGTCGCACAACCCCACAATACCATGACCCCGCGTTTACCGCGGTCGATATTTTTGGAACCTGACCATCGTGGTATTGTGGGGTTCCACTGTATTAGCTAAATTGTGAGGAATGGTGGGGAAATGAAGTAAATTGCCTATGTCACTTGTGTGGTCAGAAGGTCTAGCCAGAATTGCAGTCTGCCTCATTAAGGGAATCTACCAAGATGTTTTTCCATCCTCAGTGGGCATAACTTGCTGGAAAGGGTGGCAGGGAGTAGAGCTTACACATTCCATATTGGCTATCTTCTGCAGAGGGAGGTGTATGTTGTTCCCCTTAAAGAGCAGGAGACATACAATTCTCCCCTGGGGAGTTTAGTCACAAATGTACTTAATGCATCATTATTTTTAAATGAGTGCCATCGGCATGGAAGCATGTCCTCTGGAATGATGGCCAAAGAATGAAAAGGGCATACAAACAACATATACCTGCACAGGCAAACAACATACACCTGCACAGGGAGGTGTATGTTGTGACAAATTGCTTCCTCTCCCCTCAGCAGAATTTTCGGGGGAGGCTGCAGAAAGCATTCTCTAAGGCATAATGCCTCCCAATACTCCCTCTGGGACCTTCCAGATATGAGCCATTCCCAGTGTAGGGATGTGGCTAAATGGCGCAATCCAGCTTTGTTATAGAAAGTTAATAGTATAAGTGATGTAGCTGTATTTGCACCTGCAGCCTAAAAATAAAGTTGGGTTTGAAAGCTGAAGTCCAAGTTAACAGTATTTCGAATCAGTTAACCTAAGATTGAGATAATAGTAGAGATTTAACCTCTAACTCCACCTCCATTTCAATTGAAAGGTTCTCCTGGCCTGTAGCTCCAGTATGGTACCATGCTTATGTAATCTTTCTGATTTAACTGTAATCCCTGTTCTTATTACCTTAACTTACATTTCTTTGTAGAGAATGCAGGAGCTGTTGATCATTCCATAAAACTAATCTATTAAAAATCACTCCGTTTGCTTTATTTTGTATTTTACTGTCACAAGTTTTAAATCACCATCAGTATATTTAGCAATTTCAGAAACAATATCCTCTTTCAAGTAACACATCCTGACCGGAGACCTTTCTCCCATGTGCAGAAAGAGGTTTCTCTATGTAGACAGCAGCCTGCCAATGTAGGAAAAGTGATCAGCTACCTTTACAGAAGAGCTTCCTCCTCTGCCTGGTCCCCATGGAAAACTACAAAAAAGTCACACAGCTAAGGAATGGGGAGGCTGGTGCTAGGAACATAGATCCACTGTGGAAATACAGAGCCTCCATGCAGATGGCCCTGACCTCCAGCTGTTAGCCCAGGATCCATGGAGTTTATATAAATGACCCATGGACTGTTGAGGGAGGGAGGGAGAGACGAAGGAGAAACACTAACACACCTTATTAATGTGGTGACCCCTTCAACACTTTTCACTGAAAGGGGCAATTTAGCCCATAAAGTAACAAAAATGACCTTAATAATAACCTTTTGTGGGATTGTACCTTTTATCATCTCCCTATCTTGGCCTAATGTCTTACTGTAATTTTAGTGTTATCTCCCAGATAATATTTAAACCATTTTAATAACTTGGCAGCAAAAGATGTAAAAATAAAAATCCAGATTTGTTATCAGTTGTATTGCATGCTTTCCCTAATTACAGACAATGTATATTTACTTAGCTCAGTACTTACCTAACCTTTTGGAAATGTGGAGAAGAAAAAATGGTTTCTCTAATGTGATGCTCTTTGTCTAATTTTAGGGCTTGAGTTTACAAACTGTGATCCCCTGGCATAAATCCTCACCAAGATACACGTCACCTGCTCTGAAATGCTGCAGCCCCCTCTTATATACCGTAAAAGCAACTTCCATTCTGTTGAGCTCTTCTCCCACATGTCATGCTTAGAATCAGTTAAATAAAATGGATAATATTATGAATATATCTGAAAGGTAACAAATCAGTATAAGCCTTTCATGAGTTTTCGGTCCCTACTCCTCCAAAGAGTATGAGAATACCACATGGTGCACATGAGTGCTCAGGCTTGTATTTAGATAACCGATTTTGCACATTTTTCTGCTAAATCACATTTAGCTGGACATTTTTACTGGCTGAACATCTTAGGAGACTCAAGAATTTAAGTTATTGCTTCTGAAGTCAGTTATAATTTATGCTAAGTAAATTGCCTCCAGATCTGCCTTCTCTATATGGTAAAATAATAATTATTTTTTTAAAAAAAGATGTTTTGACCACCTTTGCTATGGCTGGCAGAAACTGGAGACCACACCCAACCAACTGTATTTAGACCAAACCTAAATCCAGATAGTGTTGCTAAATCACAACGAAAAAACTGTACTAGGCTTTGCTGCACAACAGACAGCTCAGGATGGACCTGTGCTTTAGGAACCCATCTGCAGACTGTAATTAAGAGAACAGAGTTGGCTACTGGGAAGTGACACAGTATAAACTATCAGAGGGGTAGCCGTGTTAGTCTGGAATTGCAGAAGTGACAAAGAGTCCTGTGGCACCTTAAAGACTAACTGAAGTATTGAAGTATAAGCTTTTGTGGGCTAGTAGCCACTTCGTCCCTTGCATGCAGTGGAATATAAACTATGCGTTTTAGAACCAGATTTCCTTATGGAGGAAAGGAAGGCTAAAGCTTTGACTCTTGAACTATAACTTGAATCTTCTAGTCTTCTACTAAAGTCACGATCTTTTTGGGAGACCTGCCATCAGAAACAGAGGATACATGGATCTAAAATTTGTTGCACTTAGAAGGTGGTAGAAAAGTAGGTAATTAAAGCCAAAGTTGCCAATAATGTGTACCTAAAGTTAAGGGTGCAAGTCTACTTATACACATATAGTATAAATGATTAGGCTAGAAGCAAATAGTTTGTGCCCCCCACCAATGGCATTTGGTATTCTATATTCTAGAACAGTGGTTCTCAAACTGCAGGTCACAAACCCCTGGGGGATCACGGGGTGATTCTCGGGGGGTCACGAGCTCGCTGTGCCACTGAAGTGCTGCCGAGTAGAACGCTTCCGCTTTCGGCGGCATTTCAGCGGTCATGACGTGCACTTCACAGAGTGCTCTGAAAAGCTGCCCAAGTGAATGTTTCCGGTTTTGGCGCCTTTTCAGAGGACGCTGTGAAGTGCAAGGCATGTCTGCCGAAATGCTGCTGAAAATGGAAGCATTCTGTTTGGCGGCATTTCGGCGGACACACAGGGGTCGTGGCGGCCCGCGGGGAAGAGGAAGAGGAAAAGGGCCGCCACAACAAAAAGTTTGGGAATCGCCATTCTAGAAGGTACCAGGAGACCACCAGAGCTAGCAATATCTATGTAGCTAGGCCTTGCATATATATTTAGTAAACATGGTTATAAAAGCCAAACTGTGCCTGTATGATTTCTCTATTATGTTCTTGTAGGATAAGGAAGCAGCACAACAGCACATAAATAAGTGCTTATTTTCAAAAGAAGTGAGCAATCGGCAGTTCCCAGTGTGGCAAACTACTTTTGAAAGTTAGACCAAAGATTTAAGCACCTAAAATCAGCTCCTAAATCCTTATTTTGGGCACCCATTTTAGGAAACTATTGGCTCAGAAGTTTAACATGGAGGCTTTTGGGTATATAACTTCAGGTATCAGAGATAAATGCTGTCTATTAGGAGAGCTGAGACTCAGGAATCTAGAATTCTATTCAGTCCTCCCTTTGACTTCAGTCTCTCTTAACATTTCTCTATTAGATTATCCTACTGCAAAATGGATACTTAACATTTACCTACTTCAGACGGGTGCTGTAAAGATTAAAAGGCAGCCACCAACTGCACATCTTCATACAACCGACTTATCAAATATAAATAGTAGATACTATTTTGTCCCCTTCCCAAAAACAATATTAGTATGAAATTGCTTCCCACAAACCAAAGATCCAAAAACCTTTGAGAAGAGAAACCATGCTGTGAAAGTTCTACAAGTTCACCTTTCAATTACCATTGCTTTTTCCTTGAAATTGGAGAGCTGCACAGAGGGATCAAGGATCATAACTCAAACCACATGATTCTCAAGAAATGATAGGAACATCTTTTCCTAGTTCATCATCTATGTGACATTAAAAGAGTAACCATTTGGCTTTCCCTTGCCTTACTTGTAGAATATTTTTCTATATACATTTCTGAAATGTAAATAGGGACTTAATTTCTAAAGCAGCAGTGATCCTGTCATAAGTGTGAAGTAGCCTAGAAGTAGTGTTTACCTGTAAGGGGTTAAGCTAAAGGTAACCTGAGAGGTGGAAAACTGACCAATGAGAAATTCCTCAGGAGACAAAGGATTTTAAGTTTCAGTTTCTCTCTG